>JAUEKS010022822.1:0-10523 GCA_031762815.1 Tylodina fungina
TTTCATTCCTAGACGATCAAAAATGTTTATTGCAAAGATAAATACAATTTTGGCAAACGTGATACGTCATAAAATACAGAACGGCACCAAAGACATGACAGAAAGAAAGACAGGTACAAACAAAGAAAGAAAGACAGACCAAGATTCCAGTAATAACGTATATATATACAGGTAGTAATAGTGAAGTGGACTTTGCAAAACGTACAAAAGAAACCTGAACTTCCTGACTTAGACGAATTTCGTGCGGTGGCACCGTAGGAGCGGACTCAATCCAGAATGTTAAACCTACAACAACATTTTCCTTATCCAGCAGGGGGGTGTCGTAAAGAAGGGGAAAGAATTAGAATAAATTGGATATTTTCGCTTTTTCATTGTCAAATTCATGTTTAGCGTCAAATGTATACCATATGTTTGGAGCCAAATACAGTGTTTGTGCTATAGATATATCATAATGTGTGAGAAAGTTATAATTAAGTTACTTGTAGAGCATTATACGAACATTGCAACTTCTGTAACCTCAATTAGTAATTAGTGTGTGCGTGTGTGTGTGTGTGTGTGTGGGAGGGGAGGGGAGGGTACCTCAGAGCCTTAATAGGATCGGAGAGCTTATGTCATAACTTTAAGCTCTCTAATAGGATTAAACGTATCCCCACGAGTTCCCGCTTGTGACTGAATGCCCGGAAGCTCTACTGCGATGCTTGGCGGAGACTAAAGACACCTGTCTCTGGGCTGGGTACTATCTTCGGCCTCGTCGCAGCCTCGTCTCTCCCGATAGAATGTTAGGATGTCGAGACGGTGCGGCCTTGATGCATGGCTCCTCGCCCGGATATCGTGCTGAAGCTTTTTGAGATTTCGCGATGCCTGCGGAAACAGGCTGCTGGTCCGGTCCAGGTGTGGAGGGAACGGGCGTGTTGGGAAACCCCCACCCCCTCTTTCTCTCCTCACCCTCCCCTCTCCACTCTTCGCGTTGATTACGTCTAGTATCTCTGTCTGCGGCGATTGAACTAATAATAATAATTTTAATAATATATTAATAATAATAATAATAATAATAATAATAATTATAATTATAATAATAATAATAACAGTAATAATAATAATAATAATAATAATAATAATAATAATAATAATAATAAAAATAATGATAATCTTACTATAAAGAAGCTAGGCTCGAAAGTGTAACCCCTATACAATTTTTTAGGGGCGCCAATACAATCTACAAAAATATAGGTCTGCTACACTGGATCATGCCATTTTATGTGGGCTTACTTTTAATTCCAGAACTCGTTTTACCAATTTAAAAATAGACATTTTATAATCCTATTCAAACCTTATTAACCATGCGAAACAAAACATTGCAGTGGACATTTTTTACCACTAAAGATAGGTCAAGGTCAAGTAGAATATCGTGTCCTTACACCTTACCTTATTTGGAGTGGAGATCTAGAAATAGGCCTACATGAAACAGCTCTAGATCTTGATCTAAATCTAGATTTCTAGATCTCATCTGATCCCTCTGTTTTGAAATGCTGTCGATTTTTAGATTCTAGATTTTAGATCTAGATTTATATTTATATTTATATTGATAGACGTCTATCTAGATCTAGGCCTAGAATCTGGATGTAATACCTCTTCGTTCTATCTAGGCCTACAGTAATTTGTTTTAAAATGCTGCCCAAGAAACGAATCTGTCTAACACCCTTAAATAAAAGAGAAGTAGAACAGAGGCAGAAAAACACTATGTTAAGCCTAGAGCTCATCAGGCTGGCAGTCAGTTGGCACTCTATAACCTAGATCTAGATTGTATATCTCTATGTAGTGTTATGTTTGGCATTGGAATGTATTTCTTTTCCTCTCCCATTTAAAGAATGGGCTATCCATCTAGTAATAATAATAATAATAATAATAATAATAATACTCTTATTTCATCCAAATGAAAATTCGTTTCACACACGTGCAATGACATAAAATACAAAATGGCACAAAAAGACATGAAAGAAAGAAAGAAAGACAGATACAAAGAAAGAACACGGACAGTCCTCAAAGAATAACATATAGATACAGGTAGAAATAGTAAAGCAAATTGAAATAAAAAAATTTAATTATATTGAAGAAATCGCGTCGTATATACCAGTTTCTACAGTAATTCAACATGACAACGTATGGATCAGCAATGATATAATATCAGGATGGGCAAAACTTTGGGTCAATTCGAAGAATGTAGTGGAATGGAAATAACTGTATACACCAGACCTGCCAACTTTTTGGAAATGCAAATCAGGGACAGCCAATATCGGCCAGGGTCCAGGGGCCGCGTTAGGCCCTGGCGGGGTCCAGGTGCAGAGCCCCGGTGGGGGCCCCAGGGGGACTTCATCAAATTTTCAATGTTTAAACAATAAAATTTGGGCTTCTCCAGAGTTTAGACTTTACTTATTTATCAGTGGCATGAGGCCTTATTATTAAAACTACTTTGCACCAACTAGAACGGCAAGGCTCACAGAAGCACGAATTCTCGTCTCTTTTACTAGACTTTATAAAAGGAAACTCCTGAGTATATTCGTCTCTAAACTTCTCAAGTCTCTTTTTCTTTGATGCATTTGCCGTAGAAGTAGAAGTACTAGAAGACCCATCATTGTCGCTTGGCCTAAGACTTTCACATTGTTTTTCACTAATTTTTATCGACTAACATAGACACTTTAATAATGAAAACCTATCCATATTAAACTAGATTTCTATTTTCATTCTACAATATAACACAATCAAATCAACAAAATTTAAAACAAGCACTTAATAAAACACAGGATGCCGATGGATTTTACTAAACGCACAATCAAGCTAAGGTGACCGTATGTGGACTAGCCATTGAAGATCGACACAAAGGAAACAGAAACCGGAAGCCTGAAATGGAAGAAAATAAACAAGAAATCCAAGTTGGGCAGATGTCACAAATTGCTGATACTCGGATATTTCCGTGAAATCCGATAACTCGTGAAAACGATCACTCGAGTAATTTTTATGAGGGTTTTAGTAATTTTTATGAGGGTTTTAATCCGTCGACTCGGATATTTCTGCGAAATCCGATAACTCGTGAAAACGATCGCGTGTAATGTTCATTCAGGTTTTAATCCGCCGGATCCAGGAAAGTCCTGGAAAAATCGGGACACTTGGCAGGTCTGACACACACACACACACACACATGCACACATACACACATATATATACACACATATGCATACACACAAACATACATATACACACACATATATGTATCATCTACCATCCTCCTCTTAAATTTATCATAAGTAGTTTGTTTTACATTGCCCTTAAGGACGTGACAACTAAACTCTTTAACCAATAACAACAACAATCAACATTGACTTGACTATTCCCTTAGATCATTGATCCTTAGGGGCGCACATGAAGCTGATACAACGGCTTTCCTCCACTCATCCCGATTCTCTGCCATTCTTAGGGTGTCTCTCAGCTCTGAGTCTGTTCACTCGCAGATATCTTCCCATCTTTTGCGCTGCCTTCCTCTCTTTCGTCCCCCTCTCGCCGTTCCCTGCAGAATTGTTTTCGCAAGGCCTTGAGAGCGAGTGATAAGCCTGTACCACTTTAATTTACATTGCCTCACAGTTGTAAGCAAGTCTGTGTGTGGACCAATTTCACTCTGTACTCATCTTTTCACCTCATCTTTTGTGATGTGATCTTTATATGAAATGCCCAGGAGTCTTCGAAAACATCTCATTTCAACCCCTTCAATTCTTCTCTCAGTGTCTGCTGTCAGAGTCCAGGACTCGCATGCATAAAGGAAGATTGACATAACCAATGAGCGAATCGGTCTGAATTTTGGAACTGACGGAGATGTTTTTATTGTTCCATATTGATTTGAGCTGGGTCATTGCGGCTATGATCTGGGCTATCCTTGCAAGAATTTCTGGATTTGATCCTTCATCTGTAATGATTGATCCCAAATAATTGAATCTGTGGACGCTCTAATTTCTGATCTTTAGTTTTGATTTCAGAGGAGAAAATAGTTTGTTATTACTTTTGTCTTCTCTCCGCTTATTTCCATTCCAAAATCTGTGGAGGAGTTTTCCAGACGACGTACTAATTCTGTTAGTTCTTGTTCATTTCCAGCCACACTGTCTATATCATCAGCAAAACGTAAATTTATAACATTTCGACCTCCGATGCTCGCTGTTCCCTCATGGCCATCCAGGGCTTCATTCAAGATTCTCTCCAGGAAAAGATTAAAGAGAGTATGGAAGAGTAGACATCCTTGATGCACCCCGACTGTCGTCCGGAACCATTTACCGATGTTGTTATTGTTGAAGGCAGCACTTGTTGCTTTTTTGTAAAGGTGCCGGATGACCTTGATTCGGTTAGCGTTGATGTTATAAAGATTCATTGTCGCCCATAACGCTTTGTGTCATTTTCTGTCAAAGGCCTTCTTAAAGTCAATAAATACACTAAAAGGCTCTTGTTGGTGTTGGAGATATCTTTCCATTATTATTCTGATGTTGAAAATCTGCTCTGTTGTGCTGCACCCGTCTGAAACCTGCCTGCTCTTCTGCTATTATTCTTTCTACTCGTGGTTTGAGCCTGTTAAGTATAATTTTCAGCATCACTTTGCTAGGGTGACTGATGAGGCTAATGGTGCTATAGTTTTGACATAGCTCCCTTTCTTTGGGAGGGTGAATAAGAAATTGTGACCATTGTTTGGGCTACTCTCTATTCTGCTAGATTTTATTGCAGATTCTATGGAGCATATCTATGCTTGAGTCGCCTCCTGCTTGCACCATTTCCGCCATGATGTTGTCCACATCTGCTGTCTTTCCAGGTTTGAGGGCTTTAATTGCTGTTTCCACTTCTTATTCGGTCCATCTATGCATGATATCAGATTCTTCCGCTAAGCACTTCTCTGCTTTGAATAGTGATAGTTTGAACAGATCTTGTTGCTGTTAAATCTTTTACTATCTGGTAGGCTCTCTTGCTGTTATTTCTAGCAAAACTACTCTCAGTAATCAACATTACTGAACATAAAACAACATGTAAAGCATAATCTCTACACAATTAAATAATGCAAACATTTTGTTTTATGGCTAACCTTTAAGTTCAATACTGTTGGTGGCGGCAGGCACACGAGACGTCCTGTTGGATGGTATTCGTCTTGGGGCATCCTTTAGAAGCTGGAAGGTCACAAAATTTCATCATCAGTCTCATTATTATCATATTTACACATGCTTTTCCCCATTACATAGTGTTGAGTTGACAAAACAATTTTTAGGTTTATTAATTTAATATCCTACCCTGCTAATGTATTCGTAGTTGATTTAGGCCTACCTTTTGATCTTTTGGGGAAGGGGGGGGGGGGATTGGGGATAGAGAGAATGTAACAGTGTGAACAATTGATTAATACCAATAAGAGAAAGGACTGCCCACCAAAAGATTTATTGAATTCATAGAAAGCCAACTACAGGAGAATCAAAATATAAATCCAAAGCTCATGGGATTATTTTGAATAATAATCGGTTTAGACTATCTTCAGGCTTATTCATTATTTGTGTTATTTCCATAAAAACAGTATGCCTATCTTTGAAATTAATTTGACTTAGACCATGTCTCTGCCAGATTAAACAAGTATCACAGCTGTGCGAGGAAGACATGCTTATAACCCTGTTCTTTACATGTATAAAATGTAGATAAAACACTATTTCATTAAAGTCAGGTCAGTCAAAGAAGAATGTGTTCTTGGAACTATAGGGTAGAAAGCCATGTCTACTCCCATACCTCTGTCTCTTGGAACTCCTCCACATCCCTCCAAGATCTACCCTTTGCCACCACAAACTCTGCTTTCCTCACTGTCTTCATTTGATCTAGATTCTTTAGAACTAGATCTAGATCTCAACAGTTAATAATTTCACCAAGGGCCTTCATTGCCAGATCTATGATACCTGTTCAACCATGATAAAGTTGGAACAGATTTATCAGGAAAAAAGCCTCTCCAAAACAAACAAGAAACCCACGCTCAGGCAGCCTACTATAATGAGCTTTAGTAGTATTAAATGAATACACCCACTTGACTATACGGGAAAAAATTCCCATCATAGGCCAGAAAATTGCTCAAGTCCAAGGCATATGGCCAACGCACTGAAAAATTCTCATGGTAAGCTAGTGAATTGACTAAATACTTTTGCAGCATATATTATTGTATTACAGTAATAATATTGTCCAAACAAAGGTCCTTTCGAGCCAGTCAACTCATAGGGCTTGGCATGAAACAGACAGTGACAAGTTTTATCCATCACTTTCTGAATAGAATGCTAGTCTATCACATAATATTTTCCAGCCTAAGCTATACCCATTTTCACCTGGGTTGAGTGATTCAACAAGTTACATTATCTTGTTAAAGGAAAAACTTATGTGCCGCTGGTGAGGTTTGAACCCGATACCTCTCAGTCCATAGCCCAACAGACTACTGCTATGCCACATGCACCCCCTCCATACAGAGAAATCAGCATTAATAAATATAGGTGTCTTAGAACATTTTGAGGGAAGGCGGGGTGTTATTACTTCATAGATGTGGTTTTTGCAATTAATCTGGAACTTTGTTGTGATTTCACACAATTATACAGGGTTTCCTGAAATTCATATGGTTTGTTCATTTGAAGCCATTTGGTATTTGGCTGCAACATGTAGATCTAGTTTTAAGACCTTTACAAAATAAATTTGTATTCAATATCTGACCTATTTTTCCTTCTTTGCACCCTTTAACATTTACAATAAATAACATATTGTTACATCATGAAATATGCAGAAACATGCCTTTTATTTCTGAGTATACTAAAATATAATATTTATACTTTACATCATTTCTTCGGTTATAGTGATGTAAAATTAGCAGCACCTTCCAAACAAAAACAATTTTCTTCCCAAAATTGTTGGCCCCTGAGAATTAAGCACTGCTGCAATCCAAAATTGCTTCACCATTAAGATTGACATTCAACACTTGAGACTACAAATATCTATAACATCTAAATATGTGACCAAAAGTATCATTCTTTTGCTCTGATCCATTAATTGAACAATCGGGGAAAAGGCTAGTGAAACTGCAAAACTTACTCCATCTTCATCCTCCGTGAGTTCAAATGTGTGTACAGGATTTCGGGATTTCTCAAGTAGGTCCTTGGCCAGTTTCCGACACAAATCAGTTGGAAGAAAAGGGTGCTATAGCAAAAAAATTAAGAGATAAATCTGTGGCAAAAATCAACAACATCATCATCATCATCATCATCATCAGTGATTTACAGGATTCAAGCGGAGAAAACATTTATCCGAATCAACTGTACCCTCCGCTCTCAAACCCCGTAATGAAATGTCATATCTAGCTATCTAGGTCTTCAAAACAAGAAATATTAATTCTTTTCAACATCCTTCTAACTACAATAGTTCAATATTTTTCATTTTTATTATGTAACCAATGAATCATATGTAATAGCAGGTTGTGGCTAAAGAAAAGGAAAAAGGTATTGAATGTGGAATATATGTTATTAGAACTTCCATACATTCCTTGGTATTACAAACTCCATAAAAACATACATCTATCAACTTCTCTGCTGATGGACGTTTTTTGGGGTTCTTGGTTAAGGCAACTTTTATGAAGTGTTGAAACACTGGGGTCCTGTGAAGATAACATAATTCAACTATTATTGAATTCTTGCTATATGCAGAATCAAGTTAGAATGACAGGATGGATATGGATAGCAAATAATTTAACAAAACAGTCAACAGAATGTACTGAGGATTACCATAACTTTCATAGCTTGCAATGTATCAATAGTCACCATCCTCAAAAGATAAAACATAATCAGGATGAAGATGTTTATACTTCGTACTGGTTTAAATAAAATCGAAGGCCCAAACGATGTCGCCGGTTGAGATACAGTTGCAAAGAAACAACGTGGAAATAATATATAACAATAACTACGCATGGGTGGTTATTCTGAAGAAACTCGTCTTGCTGTTTGGTACCTACTGAGTACTTAAGTAGCATATAAAAAGACATTTAAACATAACATCAACTTTATGCATGGGGTTTTAACAAGCACCCTGAGCATCCACTCACCACTTGTTTTTATCTTTCAGTTGGGGTGGCTTGAATCCGCTCTTTGACAT
The DNA here is from genome assembly GCA_031762815.1 of Tylodina fungina. Classification (NCBI taxonomy): domain Eukaryota; kingdom Metazoa; phylum Mollusca; class Gastropoda; order Umbraculida; family Tylodinidae; genus Tylodina; species Tylodina fungina. Next base: position 8,179 of record JAUEKS010022822.1, read on the forward strand.
AAGGAACAATGCCCTGTGGGAGAACATGACAGCAGACATACAATACATTTTCAACAGAAGAAGGTCAGCCACCACAGTAACAATAAACCTGCCTATGCCCAACTAAAGAAAAGTAGATTTTAAAATGTTTCTTTTTCAAATGAATACTCATATTTCTTTATGTTTATGCAGTTCATGATGCTGTTTCTTCCTTGACATCATTAGTATACAAAGGTCCTTGAGAAGCATAAATGAAAGCATGTCGACGGTGAGTTTCAGCATTATTCGTGACAATTAGAAGACAGAGTGACTGTGTGCCCTGCAAGTATGTGATAAGTTATCCATTTCCACAGGTTCATCGTATGAATTATGATACTCTTCATCTACAGTGGTATAGAGACCCACAAAGGGCAATTTTGAAATGTTTAACTAGATTTTCCTCAAATAATTTAAACAACATCCTAAATATTGGTGAAAATTGTTACTGATTCGATTCACTCGGAACAAGTGGCAGGTCTGTTATGATAAGTGAGTCAAACATACAAGACAAGAGAAGACCTCGTTCACCTCATGGGATGTAAGTCAAACATGGGAGGTTGGAGCTCTGCAAACTCAATGGCTGTGATTCCGACTGCCCATATATCACACTGTTGGTTATAGCCTCCCTTTCTCTCAACTGCAGCAACCTCTGGCGCCATCCTGGGTACAGAAAACATTTCATTGTTTGTATGAAAACAAAGAAAACAAGATTGTATATCTGTGGATACTTAAGTCAAACAATTAAGATTCCAACTCAAATGATATCAAGTTCAAAAGCTTATGGCCATGAGGTTCAAAATGACTGCATAAACAGTAATAGTAGGCAAGGCAAATTCCTACATTCACACTACAAAAGAAAGGTATGAACCCAAATTTCATCATCAGCTCAAACCCTCATATTATTATCTCCTTAAGGCGTCTTTTTCTCATTTATTTTGGAGCAATAGACTACAGATTATGTATACTTTCAACATAGGAAAAGTTGGCTCTTTCAGCGCACTTGGTATGTATTCTCACAATTCTACATGCATGAGTCACAGCCATGGGACATGTATTACTGGGCCATATGATATGCGTAATAAACTCACTCACTCAATCCTCTCCGGGCCTTCTGGCGCATGAGGCAATTGCAAGTAGGGCTCACCGCTTTCTCCTGTCTGCTGCTGCCCGGGGTGCCGTCCCAAGGGAAAGGCCTCTCTCTTTCAGATCCTTCTCCTTTAGTTCCTTTGGTCTCCCTCGACCGTTCTTTCCCTGTGGTGGGTGACCAGCGGAGAGCACGTCTGATGAGGGAGTCTGTAGGTCTTCTGCATACATGTCCCATCCACCTCCAGTAACGAGCTGCAATGGTCTCATGTAGAGACTCTATTCCTGTTCTGGTTCTCAGTTCCTCATTTGAGATGACATTTAGCCAAAAAACCCAAAGAACCCGCCTTAGGCATCTGCTCCGGAAGGCATCTAGCTTTTGATCAATCGTCTTGGTCGATTTCCAACATTCAGCTCCATATAGCAGGACACAGAAAATTGCTCTTGAAAATCCTGATCTTGGTATGGGTGCTGATCTGTGATGTCTTCCAAATAGGCTGAAGCATGGCAAAAGCCTGAGATGCCTTGCTAATCCTTGTTTTAATCTCTTCATAAGTAATAAATGTACATTATTATCATTAGGATTATGAAGTAAGCAGCTAACAAATAATTACCAGTAAGGTGTTCCAATGAAAGACTTGCGTTTACATATGGTTGCTGTGATTTGGGCTGACACACCAAAATCGGCTGTTGAGGTTACAAAAAGAAAAGAAAACTTTACAGCAATGTACGGGACCTCATTATTTCCACCACTAGATACAGTTCACATCACAGCTGTTTTCTTAAATTTGAGAATAATTAATTTTAAAAAAAACCTACTATCAAAGTATGAAATTTATGCAAGTGGAAACCACAAAGTTGTTTTACTAGGTAACTTCAACAGCACACCTATTGATTACATGAAAACAAATTGCATATATATGTGACTGGTAAACACTTACATCTTGTATTCAGGGTAATTGTATAGAGCTTACCTAGCTTTATGTCCCCTTCATCTGTCACTAAAATGTTGGCGCCCTGAAATGAAGGAATTGGACAGAAATGTGAAACCATCATCACAATGGGCTTGGAACACAGATGAGGAGAAAAGGTATTTAAACTAATTACAATATGTATGTGTGTGTGTCTGTGTGTGTGCGTGTGTGTGTGCGCGCGCGCGTCCGTGTCATGTACGTGTACGTTTATGTGTATATAAATCTATGTACGTGCGCGCTCGATGGCCGAGAAGGAGAAAGAGTAGGAGA
>JAUEKS010022933.1:0-10520 GCA_031762815.1 Tylodina fungina
GTGTTAGAGCCTTCATTGTTCTTGGGCCAGCATATTGAGGGCGGTGCCCAGTCCTCTCCCTCACTGTCTTTACCGTCATCGACCCTGAAGAGGATCAGGTACCCATTTACAGCTGGGTAGACTGGAGAGCGCATGGATGGGAGAGCAATAAATAGCCCTGCACAGGAATCGAACACCCGGTAGCCGAGGTGGAAGGAAAGTGCTCTAACCACTTAGCCAATCCAGCTCACATGGAAAAGGAAAAGGAAATGATAAAACTAGTTCTAGACCTACCACTGCTAGTAGATCTACTATAACTGGAATTACAGGTGCAGCTCAAGCGGCCAGTGCTAAAAGAAATAAATGGGAGCCAGCACATGATGGAGCAGAACTCAGTGGTTTCCCATTCCGTGACACACATTGTGGTTTGAGGGTGGATTTGGATGAAAAGTCCACACCATTGGATTCATTTCTAAAATTCTTCAATGATGAAGTAGTTGATGTATTGATAAATTTTATCAACAAATACGCAATGTGAAAGTGTTTGACCCTCTCCTCGAGCCACTGAAAGACAAGAGAGGACATCATGTTTTTGCTGACTGGTTCTATACCTCTTATCCACTCATCAAATTCCTGATTCAGAAACACTTCAACTTCACTGGAACTGTTCACTCTTGCCGCCTTGGCTATCCGGCTGAGCTCAAAACTGACACTCTGGGATATATGAAGGTCAAGTGCTACATCAACAGTCTTGATAACACCGACTCCCAAGCGCTCTGTGTAAACTGGCGAGACAAAAAGGTCAAATAACGTGCAGTGGTGACGACAAAAGGAGAAGAGGGAACCGTGACCAGAGTGAAAGGCCAGAAGACCATTCAGAAACCAACAATGGTTCACAGCTACAACATCAATATATATGAACGGTCCATTCTACAAATCCCAGATAGAAGAATATAATGCAAATGAAGCATGGCAAATGGAATGGAGAGAAAACACTCCTAAAGGGGGTGATATAAAACGTTATGTTACCCAACCACTCCCTGCATTTAGAAATCAATCTAGAAAATACTGGGTCACCGCCAACAGACAATTAACAAAGCACGGCAGAGCTGTGTCGAGTATGCACAAGTGGAAGCTAAAAGATTCACCACTTTGCCCACACTGTAAAGAAAATGCAGAAACAACCGACCACATAGTCTTGCACTGCCCAGTGACAAAACTTGAGGGCGGGTATGAAACAGTACTGAATGCAGACGATGATTTCACATCCTGGGTCGACAACTTCAACTTGGAGGTGTAGCCATACGCTACTACTACTAATATGAACGGTAGTGATCGAGTGGAACAGATGGTGTCGTACTACGGTACACATGGTCGCAAGACAATCAAGTGGTGGAGGAAAATTTTCATGTGGATTCTGGAGATTGCGCAGGTGAACTCGCATGTGTTGTTCGTCTTGATCCATCCCAATAATACAAATAAGGCAGTGTTCCAGCAACTCAAGGATCAGCTTGTGGAGCAGATTATTGCACTGGCCACTTCAAATACTCCACTAAGACCTCTGCCAGCATTAAAATCAGGGAGAAAACTGATCGTTACCACAGAAGAGAGGTTTCATGGCACTCATCTCATCGATTTTGATGGAAGGGACAAACAATGCGTTCAATGTTCAAAGAAAAAAAAAGAAAGAAGTCCAACTTCTATTGCGTAAACTGTCTGATGCACCCCATCTTTGTGCAAATGTGAACTTCAGAGCATATCACACCAAGTAGACAGCAAAGACTTATTTGGACTGACTGTACAAAGTATAAATAATATTAGCTCTAAATCTGGATTTGTACCTATGTGATTGTTTTCAAGCATAACTTTTCAATGGATTGGAGTATTTTGATTCTATAAAGTACTGTAGGTTCACAAATAGATTATACATGTATTCAAGCTGTTTCAAAGAATTTTGGATTATTATACCAGACAGAAAGCTATGGTGAGTACACAATTGTTATGTAAACAAATCACACACAAAAAATATCATCTCAACATACAATCTTCCTGTTTCTACTGACACAAAAGATTTGACATTGTTTATGTTCCATTCAATTCTATGTCAATTTTCCTTTGTTTTAATATATCACATTATGTGGTTTGACATCAAATTGTGATTGCAATAACAGATTGTGTGAAGGAGCCTATTTTTCTGTCGGAGGCCATTTTGGAAATGAGGTGGTATACAAACCTAAGATTAAATCAGGCCGTCGTCAAAGAGTTAAATATCAAACACGCAGAGAAGCAGACCTTTAATACTAAAGATCAAGGTTATAATGGTTAGGGTCCATTAATGGTACATCCATGACATACCTTGCTGGCAGCTATTGCGTGTTCCTGTTTCAAATATTCCAGACTGGCTTCTGTTTTGTTCTTCAGACTTCTTAACTCATGCCCATGTGCTTCCAGAACATTCTGATATTCTTTTTCCTGATGACTTGCTCTGAAACATATAAGGATGATCTTGTACAACATGGTTTAACAATGATAAGATTTCATTCCATTATATATTCTTAATAATATGCATCCTAAATTATGAATTTTTATACTAAGTTATAAACAAATTTAAATCACATTTGTCAATGACATTAGCGGATGTTGTTGTAAATTTCACCCACTAGAGAAACATAATGATTGTACAGATATAGAAAAATGAAAAAAGAGGTAAGGAGAGAAAGAAAGGGAGAAAAAGAGAAAGAGAGGGAGAGAGAGAGGGGGAGAGGGATGACATGGAAAAGAGAGCAAGGGAAAGGGCAAATGCAAGAGAGAGAAAACATTTTACAGAATCTACAAATTCATGTTACTTGGAGAAACACATAATGAATACCTGATAAAAAGGGTGTCATGTACTAAAAGAGTCAAAAGAAAGAAACATTAAATTATCTGCCAAAACCTCCTGAATAATTTTGGTAAGGTGGAGTGCACTCCACTACAGTGCACTCCTGGGTAACAGCTTGTCGCATCACCACATGTCGCCCAACTGATGATAATGCCATGACGTTGTTTTTCAGTATATCTCTAACTGCTGCAATTTTAAAATTTCAAGTTTATCTTGGATCATCTTGCCGCAAATTTGAGTATTGAAGATATCATAACACTGACACACCATCAATAGTTGGACTAAATGATGGAACACTTTTTACGAGATTATAGCTGTCTTATCTGGATGACATTTCGAATTCTGATAGTTGTGCAAAGGCTGTAGTTATCTCAGGATTGCAAACAAGCAAGTGGTGCAAAGGTTGGAGAATTACTATTTATACAATGTAATCAAAAAGGATCTCATATGAGCTAAGTGTGAGAATAATGACTCATATAACCTCACCGTGAGTCAATTTACTTTTAACATACACATGCATTGTTCATACACTTTTCCCCAGATTTTACAAAATTTCTTTTGTACTACCCAATATAGACAGTAGTTCTCTTTAACTCGGACTACATGCTTCTTCTTCAAATATCTGTAGCCTCTGCCCTACTGCCTACACTCAACATACCAACAGATAGAGATACAAAAGTCTGATTAAGGTAATGTATTCCTTCCTTCCTTTCAGTATATCTCTTCTTAAGATGTTGCTTCCTAGATGATAAAAAAAAACCCAGCTCTGTCTGTTGTTAATCTTCCTACTGTCTCGATGTTGTCTGCGGTCCACTCATTGATGTCCTTTTTCCAATCTTCTCCTCGGTCTTTCTTCTCCTCTTTTTCTTCCACCTTACCAAGCATGATCATTTTCTCTAAAGAATTTTGTCTGATAATTCCAAAATAGCTCAACTTTGATCCTTTAATGTATTACATTGGCAAACTTTTATTTTAATTTTCTGAGAACCTCTAAGTTAGTTGTTTTTTACATCCATGACACGCAATGTCATAGTCTATGAGCTATTCAGCTCATAGGGTCGCAACCTATCCCAGTTTCAGTAGCATGAAGCAGACAGTGTCAGATTTTATCCATCATTTTCTGCATAGGATACTAGTCTATCACAGAATACTTTCCAGCTGAAGCTGTACCCAATTTTACTGGGTTGAAAGAAGCAATAGTGGTAAAAATTTTCTTGCCTAAGGAAAAACACATGTACAGCTGGTGGGCTTCAAACCTGGTACCTCAGGGTTCAAAATTCAGAGATCTATACGCTACACCATTGTATCACGAATTTGATAACAAGGTTAGCATGAAATGTTTCATAACTACAAGCACTTACTTCTCCTTCAATCTTTCATGTTCGATGTTGAGTTTCTCAAATTTGGCCAGAGCATCATTCTTCTCCTTCTCTACAGCTGATCTCTGACTAAGTGTACTGTCCACTTCGTTCATCAGTTGTTGCACCCTTGATTCCAGCTCTTTAATTATGTTAGTCTGAGAATAAACAGGAGATACTTGAAAGTTACAACTGAATACATTTATCAGCAAAATAATTCATAAAAGCCTTGTATCATAAATATTATTTAACCCAGAATAGATTATAAGATTACTATTTATATCATGTGTTAGACAGAAAGATGCATACATCAGATCTTCTAAAAGGATTGTACAGAATATGACTAAAAGTGTAGTGGTGCTCCACCCCTGAGAACTGAGGTTCAGCAAAATATAAACAAAGTGTGTTCGTTTATACTAATGGCATAAAATACTTGCCGCTTTACGACATAAAATCTATCATAAACAAATATTTAGATGCTCGTTAAGAGGCAAATGCAAATTTGTGTAGATAACGGGATAGTTCATGAATGCAGATTATAATATACTGGGCTGGACATATTATGATATAAAAATCAATGGTTCCTTCATATTTGTTATTAATTTATACTGGTATAGCCCAAGCACAAATATAACTGTGAGCACAAACATTAAACCATGGGACAGATACAGAACATCATATCAAAGAAAATCAAACTGTACCGTAGTGGTTGTTTGTTGGCAATACTCAGCTTCCATTCGCTGTAGTCGACCATTTGTGTCATCAAGAATTTCCTGAATGTTCTGAGTGTGTTGTTTCTGCAGTTCAAACTTCTCTTGCTCAAACTCTGACATCACATCATGAAGCTGGAAAAGAGGTAATAATGGGGATCCGATGTTGGGGTAGAATCAAAAGGGTTTAATGAGGAGGTAAGCTATAAAGGCTCACACTTCTAATAATGGAACATGATATCTACTTCCCCGGATGTCCCGACTAAAAAATGTGATCATAATATCTAATTTCACAGCTGTTCTTTCTGATAGAAGCATTCATAATATCAAATTATGTCATTGTAACAGGCGAGATGTACTGTATCTTACAGTGCTTTGTACAAGGGGAAAAATATCTATTTTGATATCTGTCCTTTGATAACCACAACAGACTCGCACTAGGATTGAAGAACCTTGCAGACACAGCTCGTTCAACAAAATGAAACTTTAAATCAATTATGTCTATGGAAAATGTGATATATTCAATAAATGACTCCAACAATCAGTAGGCTATAGGCTCAGCAATCCAAGTATTGTCCAAGTACAATCACACACATTCTAGATATAAATCGTAATAGGCTAAACAATCAGCTCAAAGAGTGAAGCTCTTACAATCTTTATTCCAGACCCAAAATCTTCGATGCAAAATCAGAATCCGTAGAATAATTAAAGTTAAGTAATCCATGCAACAAACATTTTTCAAACCGGACTCACAATAATGGTCACACAACAAATAATGATCAAACAGCAAATGATCCAACAGCAGCAACAAAATAATCCAAATATTCCCCTGTTTTCCTACTCCTGTTTGTTTTTATTATCATATCACATACAAAAAGCCTATGTTGCCAGAAACATTCCTCTTCAGTAACAAATTTTTAATTTTGGATCTGTTCTTTTCTTTTCTTGTGAAGAGATAATCAATTATACTATTGTTACCCCATCATGATTATGCTAACAATCTCATTTCATATTTTTTAAAGAGTATGTTGCCTATGTTTAGATCCAATACATGAGAAAATTCCAGGATTCTAATATCCTCATAGCTGCTTTCATCCTATCTAAAGCCTCCATGTACCCTCTTCGTATTCTTGACTGGTCCTGCCAACATGAGCATTTAACTCCCCACAAATAGGTACAAAGTCTTATTTACTTACACTCTAAATGGAAATAACAAAGAGGTTCCACAAAATCTTTATATCTCTCACGCCATCTATATGTAAGTATTTTCATTAGAACATGACACTCATCAAAGCTTTCTGTACGTGCTTAATGAAGAGATCAAAGTATGAAGAAAAGATCTCACCCGCTTTTCAAATTCTCCTCTACGATTATCATTAGATTCATCTCTCATCTTCTTCAGCTCATTTATCTGTTTGTCTTTGGACTGCTTTATAAGCTCGGTCTCTTTTACTAGTGCTTGTACTGTAAAATAAAGACATATACAATACTCGTGTAAGGAAGCATCATCCATTGTACGAAAACTAAAGTAAGCACACACAAACTGCACATAATAAGAGCATGTATAAAATTTATGTGTGAGACAGAGTCATGGAATAAAACAGAAATATACACTAAATACATTTGCAAATCAATTACAAGATCATTTCAGGTGCCAGATGTTCTTACATAACATTCCCCATTCTTCAACTAGATGATTTGGAGCCAAACTAAAAAGACCAGCATTAAGATACAACTGGCTAATGGTATATGCATATTCATTAAGTGGAATTGCTATTTCTACACAGACCACATAGCATTGGATGTATACAACACATGTTCCATATTCACGAGATGTATGGGAGGGTAAATAAAAACAAGCATTTGAATGGTGAGGTCTGAATTGCCATTTCCCTATACTTCACATATTTGTCATGTTTAAATCAAAGCCAATAATGTATTGTCAATGTCGGGAGTGTATTTGATACATCCACGCCTGTTTTGCTCCTTTTGAAAATGCATGCATACTTGAAGAAAAGTGACAAGTACATTTCCAAAGACTATTTTCATAAGACAAATGAAGTGCATTGACAAATAAAGGGACAAGCATATGCTGTCAGTACCTATTTTATCTAAGAATTGCAGTCCTGAATATTTAGCTTATAAATGAAGCTGTTATATCCCTGGGAAGCGAAAAAAAAATAAAATGAACACATTAATTAACACACCCTTTTTTTCAAGCTTTGCGATAGTGTCCTCCATTTCCTTGTTTTTGACTCTGTAGTGTGCTTTGACATCTTCAATTTCAGCATTCTTTCGGTCCAGAATCTGAAACATTCATAATACCTCAGAAGAACTAATAGACTAATATGATACGCAAATAAAGTGTCATAATTTTCATAAAGATTGTTCCAGTTTTCTCATTCACGAAAGTCTAAAATGTTTAACACAGTAACATAATATTGCACATGTTTTCATGAATGGTAACAAAAGAAACATAAATGACAAACAAGCAGAACATTCTATTAATGAAATAAAATTTTCTCCCACCTTTTGAACAGCAGCATCATGCTTCTGTTGAAGTTTTAGTTTTTCTTCATGAAATTTAGCTTCAATCATTTTGGCTCTCATAGCAACCTAGGGGAGGTGAAAGAATCAGAGAAAAGACATCCAATAAGAATGCATCTCTAAAAAAAAAACAACAGAAGGTTCGCATTATGTTATTAATTAACATCAAAATAAACAAACCAAAACATAAGCACTATGAAAAGGTTAGGGGGGAATGGGGGCACAGATACCTTTATAATACTGAATAATCCTAAATAGAATGTTTTATCTGTAAAAAATTATTAACATCTATGAGAGAAACGACAATATTGTGTACTATTTCACTTGTTCTAGAGGAACAAAAAATATACTACCTTTATAAGAGGGATTCGTACATTATATTTAAGTTCCTTTAACTTACAATGTCTTAATCAATGCATGTAAGTGCCTCCTACAGGTATGACTATGATTCTCACCTCCCTATCTGCTTGTTTGTTGTAACTCGGTTCATCATAAAATGTTGTGCCTGCACAGAAATACATATAATAACATTACAGAAGTGGGTCAATCATTTATTAGTGCATAATATATCATGATGTCATGGCTGAATGAAATGTGAATAGCAGCATGTTTCACTAATCATAAGCAGTGTCACAGCAAATACAATAGTTGTTTTTTTTTAATGTCTCAAATTTAATTTTTACAGTTACAATATCAGGTATAGAACATTTAGATCATGAATAATGTAGCTTTCACATTCACTTCATCAGGTGTCCAGCCTGATGGCTTTTGTAAATCATGTCTCTCCAATTATAACGGTCCTGTTATTCCAGTTCATCTAATCTAAAACAATAATATCATTTTCACTGTACAAAAAATACAAACTCACACAAATGCATATATGAATAGTTTATTGACAGTTTACTGTGGACAATTGCATGAAATGTTATTTTACCAATTGCCGCTCCATACACTACCTATGCACTAATGTGTGTATGTGCATACAGTCAAACACAAGCATGCCCATTGGACACTAACCTATACCAAAATAATGAATAAGTGAAATACAAATTTCCACTGAAGAAAACAAGTGACAAATGATAATAATAATTCATTAATACAAAAGGTAAAAAGTTATGAGTTCTTAAACTAAATCTATTTTTCTCTTTAAAAATATATATGAAACAATACTAAGCTTATAACAGTCTGTGAACACACCTTTGGGTAAAGAATATGCTGAAGTGATAGAAGACGTGAATGGTTTACTCCAGTCAGTGTCATTTGTTGTCAGCTAAACAAAAAATAAAAAAGTGAAAATGGAGTTCATAAAAAAATGTAACCAGAAATTCAAAAACAAACTGTGAAAACCATTTACTCACATGAAACCTCATCATCTTATGAACATTAAGGTTGCAACTCACTAGAAATTTTGACCTGAAATACTCTCTGTCTACCAACTAACAAGCTAAACAAAGTAGATCGTAATGCTAACTTTGGTAAATAAATAAACAACCAGTCAAAATCAACAAAGTGCTCGATTTGCTTGACACTAGAAGCAATACAGTGACCCTACAGGTGGGCATAATGAGTGAGAAGTGAAAGGGTGTGCATGTGACACCTCTATAGCACATAATATACAATTATCACTGTGACAAGCATAAATAACATGTGCCATGCTTTATCTTCTGCATTTGTCTCACAAAGACTTGCATCAGGTTACACTGAGCTCATCGCACACTTGAGTGATGGCAATTCCCCAACACTAATAGAAAAAGTTCCAATCGTACACATTTTCCCCACATGATGTTGGCATGCAATCTAGTTTCATTCACAGTGTGTGGTACATGCATGATATATACATAATGCTCTGCACTACAGGGTGTGAATAATATATATTGGAATGAGTAATTTCTCTCATACAAAACCAACAGCTTGACCAGCAAATGCCCAGGAAGTAAAAGTATATATAGACAGAAATAGAAATAATAGAAATGGGTCATAAAAATAGACAAGGACAGGAGATCATACATATAGATACAAAAACATTATGTACAGAAGACAAATAAATATGCAGACACAGAAACATTACATATAAACACAGGCATAAGAAGATCATATCTACAGGCTCAAAAAGAAACAATACTTAAAACAGAGAGAAATAATTCTTACATACAGATCTAGACATAAGAAAGGGTACACACACACAGATAGAAGTATATCATAGATATACCAACACAGACCAATCTTAGACACAGACAGAAATATAAGCAGACCATATCTATGAACAGATTGAAACATTGTATATAGACATAGACAAAATAGATTATACATACAGATACAGACTGAAATAGACCTGAAATAGACCAGACAGAGACAGAAGCAGACTACATCCTCACACAGACAAAAGTAGATCGTATATACATTCACAGACAGAAGCACATCTTACATACAGAGACAGACAGAAGTACATCTTAAATAACGACAGACCGAAGGAGTTCTTACATATAGATACAGAAAATGTAGATCTTACACAAGGATACAGAATAAACTAGATCTTATACACAAATACAGAAAGAAGTTAATGCTACATACAGACCCAAATAGAAGACACAATTTAAAAATTGCTGTAAAATGAAGTTAGTATATATAAATATGAAAACAACAAGAGTCAATAAGAAATGAAAGCAGATCAAGTGAAATGGTTCCCTTTTACAAGAAAAATGTCTGTGTCATAAACATTATAAACTAAAGTTAGCTTGCTATGAAAACATCAGTAAAAGATATAGCAAGTGTCAAAAAGCTGTGAAAGCAAATCAAGTGAAATTGTTCCTTTTTATAATAAATTATGAAAAGCCTCTATATTGCAGAATGGCTGTAAATGAGCAGAACATGAATTTTGGGAAGAAACCGCTAAGACAAAATTGTTGTGGTAGAAACACCCAGTCAGTATCTTCTTCAGGTCATCTCTGCCACATAAGAAACATTCTTTAAAGTGAGAAGTGGATGTGTGTCTGTCTGTGTGTGTGTGTGTGGGGGGGGGGGGGGGGGCCCGGGGGGGGGGGGATT
>JAUEKS010023153.1:0-10512 GCA_031762815.1 Tylodina fungina
GAGAGGATTTATATAGCTCTTATCCCAGGTTCCCAGACTGTGTGTGGGTTTGGACAATAGTGGTGGGCCTTGGGAAAGTTGTGAGAGCAGAGCTGCATGCTAGGAGCAACACACACACACCCCACAACCACACGGAGACCTTCAGTAACAGCAACAGTGCACACAACAATATGCATAGGGAATAATAGAAGGGTAGAATTTATGTTTGGAGTTTAGACAGTTTGCGTTCTTTCTGGTTTTCCTTTACACATCTCATTGATTTGTTTGTACAACATTAATGTGCTGTGTCCCTGGCTAACCTCTCAAATCAGGGGCTGCATCTGAAAAATTGTTGATGGTGATGGAAAATACCATGACAACGGAAAAATAACGCAACAGAATGAACAAAACCAGATATTTTAATACATATGGCATATAGGGTTCTAGAGGATTAGAACTACTTCCTTTAACTGTCTCCTTAAATGATAACAATTTTAACAGTATTTTGGCACCTATTATTTGTGTTCTTGAAATCTTGAAATTTTTTAAAATAAATCCCCCGTCAGCGCCCCCTGACAGGAACTGAGTTTCTTCAATATATTTTATGTGTTTCATCAGCCGGTATTGTCGAAATAAGACTGGTTGGAGGTCGGGATGACAACGAGGGAACTGTGGAAGTGGCCATCAACAACAAGTCTTACCGTGTCTGTGATGATTACTGGGAGGATGCTGATGCCACGGTCATCTGCAGGATGCTGGGATACTCGTAAGATTGTTGTCTCTTTCGTTCCACTTAAGACATAGAGTTTGAAGTGAGTTCTTAGCCAAGTGTGTTGACTGAAAACGTCTGCGGTGGGCTTAGTGTTGGTTGGAACTCTGGTTCGGAGAGGTTGATTTTTCCTGCTTAACTCTTTCGCTACCAACCGACGCGTCACACGTTGCGTACGCAGTGGAACTTATGATCAACGTGTGACGCATTGGTTGGTAGCGAAAGAGTTATAAAATGCTCACCCCTGTCCCGAACAGGGTAGTGTGGAGTCGTATCGCCTACACCGGGTCGGAGACGGGTTAAAAACTAGGAGGTTCTTTGTACCGTACGTTACACCCGTCATATAAACTAGGAGGTGCTGTGTACGTTACGCACGCCATAAAAAACTAGGAGGTGCTGTGTACTTTACGCACGTCGTAAAAACTAGGAGGTGCCGTGTACTTTACGCACGTCGTAAAAACTAGGAGGTGCCGTGTACTTTACGCACGTCATAAAAAAGTCTTGGCAGTGGAAATTAGAAAACAGCTCTAGGTAGACACTAGACATGTGCCGTGGCACGGGAAAGAGTTCTAAATTCTAAAGTGCTGCCCATTATTTAATACTTCAGCTTGTTAACCCTTCCCCAGTCGCCGAACAGGTTAGCGCCGGAGCCCAGCTCGGATACATGAGGGAGGTCGGCGTTACGAAAGGCATCCAGTCGTCAAATCAAATTGCCGAAACCTGAGGGAATGAATATTATCTGCGGTGACCTCTGCACAAAGAGAAAAGCCGAAAGAAGAATACTAATATTTAAGTACGTGTGTTTTTATGATTTCGGATTACTCTTCCAACATCTGGAGGCTCAGGCTGTCGATGTTGTATATGTAGATATTCTGAAATCGCTCCACAGTCAAGATAGCTCCGTCTAAAAAAAAGTAAATCACCAGTAGACCAATATTTCCGAGACCGTTTACCTCATATTTTCAGGGTGAAGTCATCAACAAACTTGACTGGGAGCAACATGGCATACCGATATCAATATGGATCAATTGATAAGTACTGGCTGTGACCAGGCAAAAGAACTGTCTAGAATAGTAGTGTCAGGATGGGATGCGTATGGCAGAGTAAAAGACGAGATAGCCCCTCCAGAATCGACATGTAATAGAAAAGGCAAGTCTTTGAAAAGGAATGCTGCCTTGACTAAAATAATAACGTTTGCGATGCATGGTCGCTGTGTGACACACAGCAGAAGAAATTGGCTCGAACGATGACGAAAGCTAATGTTAGAAATCAATCTTCAAGACATGAAGCACAATTTTTGGATCCAGCAAAAGACAGATCTAACCATACTGTAGTAGGCCTACATGTCCGAAAAGCCAACATCGAAAGGAGGGCTCATAGCGCACAGAATGGACCTGGCGCACACATCCCCATGATACTCGAGAGATCATCGAAGGCGTCGCTAACGGCCGATTAACAGATGGCAGCAAAGAGGAATGAGGTGCAATGGGCAAGGCAGGAGGTTGTAGAAATCGGACGGAGGTCTTCTTGTTCGCACAAATTTCCACTACCGTGACGTAACTTGTTGAAGAGTTTGTTTACTTTAAACATCGTTGGACGCTACATTAATATCTAAGTGATGTCCGCGTATTGTAAGTCACTTGTCCGACTCCAGACTCGGAAGGCATGTATTCTGTTTAATTCATTCAGTTGCTCTGTTAATCATTTATTATACCCACCTCCAAAAAAAAAACCCTATCCGTATTTACTTCTTCCTTTTAATTATTTTATTCTTTTCTTCTCAGAGCGGGCGGAATAGCTCTTGAAAAATCTTTTTTTGGCTCCGATAACGTGCCCATCGCCTTTGACAACGTCGAATGTTTGGGCACGGAAACTGACTTTGCGGACTGCAAAGCTATTGTTGGTACCGAGGCTCATGACTGTACATCAGGCGAGTTGGCTGGCGTCATTTGTACCAAGACAGCGACGTCAACGATATCTCCTGAGAGGCAAACCTCTCCAGCGACTGGCAGTAAGTCGATCTGTGGGATGGTTTATGCACTAGTAAATGGGCTGTAAGAGTTCAAATTATTGAGCTATACGTGAGAAATGACATATTATTTGGGTGAATGGGTGGAAATAGCATCGTTAGTGGATGAAGGAGAAGGGGTGGGACAAAACATTGTGATTGAGTAAAACAATGCGACAGAACATCCAGGTAGAGCTATATAATTACGCGGAGAAAGTGCTTGCAAGCAAAAACATCCTGTAACACCGGCGTCTGAGAATAGCTAAAACATGGGTGATAGCATCCAAGCCGTGTTTGCCAGCATTACGCACTGAAAACATTGCTTTGCTAGCACTATGGCGCTGTGGTCTAGCGGCTGGAGCACTGGCCTGGGGACCGAGAGGCACCGGGTTCGAGGCTTCTGGCGACCCATGTGTTTATCCTTAAGCAAGAAAATTTACCCCTATTGCTTCACTCAACCCAGGTGAAAATGGGTACAGCTTCGCCTGGAAAAGTATTCTGCGATAGACTAACATCCTATCCAGAAAGTGATGGATTAAATCTGTCACTGTCCACTTCATGCTACGGAAACCGGGATAGGCTCCGGAATGGCTCGGAAGGACTACTTTTTTTTTACTCCAGTCTACAGAAGTCATTTAAATACCTTTCGAACATTTTTCGCTATAATAAGTATGTTTTCACGCTGAAAATCACTGAAAATGAAGACAAAACTTTAAACGCGTTTTTCTCAGTTTCTCGTTCGCGTGCCCCCACCCCTTCTCCCCCATGTGGAAATGTCTGTCATTTTGTCCCTAATTGAGATATTTACAAAATTTAAAAAGCATTTTAATCAGGAAGATCTGTTGCTTTCATAACTGTAATCAACTAGAAATCCATATTTTGCACCATGTGGCGGTTTTCGTCAGGCCACCACCACACATTTTGTATTAAATTTAAGGACAGAAAGTAGGAAAAGCAAAAAATTAAACGCTGTCGTTTTGAGCCATTCGGCTCATAGAGTCGGAGCTTATCCCGTTTTCAGTAGCATGAAGGAGAGAGTGACAGATTTTATCTATCACTTTCTGAATAGGATGCAGGTCTAAGGAACAAAGGTAAATTATATCTTCCTTAAGGAAAGACACATGTGGCGCCAGTAAGCTTCGAATCGGTACCCCTCTTCGCAGTTCAGTGCTCTACCCCATAGACCACTGCGGCCCCAGCAATGTAACAGCAACAACACATTGGCAAGTAGCACCTAAAAGAATTAGACACACAAACTACAAACACCCAAACACACATTCATCAAACACACACACGCACACATTCCATAAACATTCACATATTCACAAATTCCACAAACACACATACACATATGCCACAAACGCACAAAAACATATTCTGCAAACACATATTCACATAGTCCATAAACACACATTCACAAGTCCCACACACACAGATTCACATATTCCACAAACACACATCCAACACACACAGAAACATCCACACGCTCCACCATATTATGTAGAAACATCCATACATTCCCCCACCCCCATCCCCACACACACACACACACCCTTCCCACTCACATACAACAATACAGGAAGACCCGCTTCCCCCTCCGCTCCATACCTGATTGGCTAGATTGTAGTGGCCCTTCCGTCGAGCAAGCGTGAGAGGCAAGAGTCCGTCCTTGTTGCACATTTTGAGAGGGGAGGTGCTCCAATGATACAGTGTGAGGGCTGCGTCAATGTTACCCAGGGCACACGCCCACATCTACACAGCACAGAGAAAAGAAACATGAGCTTCCTAAAATAGATATCTGAGATTACACCAAGAGGATATCTCTAGAAAACAGAATATGGCACCTCCCGGAAGGGTATGAAAGAATGAATGACTTGAGTTTTACACCCCTTTTCAACTCATGAAGGTTATATCAGAGGTGGGACCTAGGCTTTAACGTCCGTCTCCGATAGGAGGTGACTCCACACGAGCCGTGGGACAAAGAAAACTGAAAAAAAATCTTGGATGAACCGGGGCTCGAACCCATGACTTTTTGTCTTGGTCTTCTGAGACTGGTGGCTTAACCACTACGCCAAAGAAACCCCCACCCCCGGAAGGGTGGGCACCCAATGGGACTGGTGCTCATGTATCAAGCAGTCTGTCTTACGTTGATACGAACATGATCTACACGACCCTTAAAGTTAGTACCAGAGGAAAGCTAAGCTAGAAATTATGACGCAGGACAAACAGCAGTTGTAGATGATATTGTGAAACTTAAGTGACTGTAACTGTACCAGAAGGATATATAAGAAGGAAATCAGAAAAAAGATGAGGAAGAAAAATAAGGAGGAGGAGGTGGAAGAGGAGGACAAGGAGGATGAGGAGCAGGAAAAAGAGGAAGAGCAGGAAAAAGAGGAGGAGGAGAAGGAGGAGGAGGAAGAGGCGGAGAAGAAGAAGAAAAAGAAGCTGAGAGTGGTGTTTGGGCCTCTAGTGTGTTCTTCCGTGTGCTGACGTAACCATTGGACTGACCAGTGGTGTGCAGGCATGGCTGTCCACACTCTGAGCGTCGACCTCAAACTCTAGCGCCACGCTGGTGTTGGCACTCCTGAAAAACATGAAATGCATTATGGATGTCATTCTTTTCGCTCAGAAAGAGCTGTACGAGTTCTGTACGAGATATAATAAAACTAAATATCACTTTCCTTGCCTCACTTCATTAAGCTGCCTTTGAATCTTGGGGCAAGATTTTTCCCCAACATTCAGTCTCCCACTCATCCTACAAACAATACAAATTTACAACACTCTGTGTCAACAAATAATCACAACGGTACCTTGTAGCAATCAAGACTTCACAACCACACCCTATAACAATCAACACTTTACAACCACAAGCCAGCGCAACCAGTGATTCACAACTGCATCTTGTAATAACAAATTTAACAATCACACACTGTAACATCCAACAACTTACAACTACACTCTGTAGCAGCCAACAATTCGCAACTATCCTCTGTAACAACTACCAGACAGGTACACACTCTTCTCACCTCCACCTGATGAGGCAAGAGATGAGCTTGGCAAAGCCTAGGCCTGCCGCCAGGTGCAGCAAAGTGAGGTTGTGCTGTCCAGCCTTAGGGTACTGCTGCGAGTTCAGCCAGGACTGGCGCGACATGTCCTGGACTTGGCACACCAGGCTGGACTCGGAGCTCTCCAGGGGGTCTGATATGCAGTCCTGTGTTAGGAGGGACACGGGTGGAGGAATCTCATTATATCAAGGTTTTCTTAAACAAACATTCCAATGGTAGGGACACAGACAGGGTAATCCTTCATATAGAATACTATTTCATAGGTTTGCAGTCGGCGTTCTACGCGAAGTTCAGACAACTCGATCGTCATGCTGGTCCAGACAGTGTTGATGACAAGACATGACAGGACAAGAAATATATTGTACTTTCATTGAATGGGACAGTGGACCTCCCACACATTTTTTCCTACCTCAAAAGGGGCCTGATAGCTGGCAAACTGCCGGTGTAGCTGATCCATACGCTCCATCAACAGCAACTTTAGCTGGTCCGCTGATTGTTTTGTTGGGTTGTTTGTTTTTTGTTTTTTGGGGGTTTTTTTTTGGGGGGGGGGATGGAGGGGAAAACAGACATGTGATTAAAGCTATTTATTATGCCTTTTAAAATTTGTACCTTATAAAAATCAAAATATGTAATTTCACAAGACTATTTCACAGAAATGTTTTTCTTGTCTCAACAAGCGTGTGTATAGTACACTTCCAGCCATCGTTACAGTATACACTGGAGAAGACAAAACCAACTGATAGCCATCTCATGATTTTCAACCTGAAAGCTTTCGGAAGACTAAAGCCAGAAAGTACCCAATAATTATTTACTAATGCATTTCAAAAGAAAACATTTCATCTTGGCGCCACTTCAAAATTAATTCTAGCTAAATGTAATTGAAGAGCAGTGAGGCGTTATGCCCAGCGCATCGGTTGACAACCGAGACAAAGCAGATTGGTTGCTGCCAGAAAGGGCATAAGTCCGGCCAGCTTTTGCTCCAATACAAAAAGAAAAAGGGACTCCTGAAAAGATGAGTGATGTCTCAGGCCAATCCCTCTATTCTCGGCTAATAGCAAATGAAAATGGATGTCACATATCAATACCCAGAAATAAATGCCAGTGAAATTTTTCTTCATCGTTGGGCTTTTCACTTTTGCAGGGGTCGCTACAGTACTTTTCAGTGGCTCAAATTTTGAAAATTTGTTTTTATGACTCGATACCTTTCCTAACACCAACCTTACCTATTTGTCCACAATTAGGTGCCCAGGCCAAGATCATTAAAGTGGGATAAGATAAGAAACAATGGGTAGAACTTTCATCATCATCATCATCATCATCATCATCATCATCATCATCACCCACAACCCCTCCAGGGTATAGTTCACCGACTACAAGAGATTGCCGCTCACTCCTGTCTTGAGATGGTTTCGCCAATTCGTTCCAAGAGTACCCACTTCTCTTCACATCTTCATCCAGGTATTTCTCTTCATTTTCCCCCGCGGATTCCACATCAGTGTATGCCTGGTGGTGCTACTGCTTGGCCTTCTCAGAGTGCTCAATCCAATGCTATCTTCTCCCACCACCGATCTCTCCCTCTATAGGTCCCTGATTGGTCCTTTCCCATAGATCTTCATTGCTGATTTTGTCTGCCCCTCTATTCTGAGAATACTCCTTATGTAACCATAGATAAAGACTTGTAGCTTTCTGCAGCTTGTAGGGTTTTATTTATTTATTTTTTTTATTTTTTATTATTTTTTTTTGGGGGGGGGAGGGTGGAAGGGTGGGGTGGGGGGGGTGTTTGTTGTTTTGTATTTTTTTTGTTTGGGGGTTATTGTTTTGTTTTGGGTTGTGGTTGGGTTTTTTTTGGGGGTGGGGTGTTGTTTGTTTGATTTTAGTTATACAGGTTTCTGGATGCAGATGCAGATGACGCCACTGTCTCATATAATAAGATGTCTGGAAAGCAATAAACCTGTTCTCAAAAAGCATTCTGCCTTGGAGAGGCAGAGAACAAAGTAGTTGGAGATGACAAACCCAACCAGACTGATATTAAAACATCCAAAGCTGACGGCTTCCCTGCCAGACGTCTATGATCTTCGGGCCACAATGTTTAAGAAGCTAACAACGACATCTGCTCCATCCCCAATCAGACATCCATAATGCTTACACACATGCACAAATGTTCACGCGCACACACACACACACACACACAACTCTTCACCCGAGTCCTGAGCACTCACTGCCAATGGCGAACCACTCTGGCTGCAAGATGGTATCCACCTCGTCCTTATCACAGAATTTGAAGACCTCACAGTTGGAGATGACCACATCGTCCCGAGCCACCTGAAGCATGGCATAGCCTGCCGTGTGATCTGGAAAAAAATGTTAAACATCCATTTTGAATTTACAAATTCTGTTTTTAGCCATGCTCCACTACACCCATGTCGGCAAGCCCACTCCAAGAGGGGAATGTTTCAGATACGAGGGCAGTCTTAACCACACACACTTTCCCATGGATTACATATAATAAATTGTATTGATTTATAACCTTACTAACCTCACATGTTAAATCTTACTTTACTTGAGACAGTAAATAAATATGTCACTAGTAAGCCTAGCCAAGTCATGTCTTGGTTAAAATAAAATTCTGAAACTATAAAATGAGTGAAATTGGAAGCTGAAGGAACTAGACCAAGAGATAGGCAGAGATGAACTTGGACTAAATTAGCACAGTATACCCACAACAACAGAAAGAAGAAATAGAAAGAGGAGGAGGAGGAGGAGGAGGAGGAAGAGGAGGAGCAAGAGGAGGAGGAGGAGGAGGAGAAGGAGGAGGAGGACGAGGAGGACGAGGAGGAGGACGAGGAAGAGGAGGAGGAGGAGGAGAAGGACGAGGGGGAGGACGAGGAGGAGGACGAGGACGAAGAGGGGGAGTATTTATGTAGTGGCAGAAGTAGGCTACGAAATGCAATTATTTATTATGATATGATCCTTCTCCTTTTCCCTCGGCTCTTTTTTCTTTTTTAAAACGTGTTCGTAGTCTTCTAACTTTTCGCCGAATTTGCTATTCTTGCTTTCATGTAATAACATTTTTTGTTTGTTGCTTGATTTGCGAGTCTTGGTGCATTATTAAAGACGTAGCTTTTATTTCGAGTAATCTGTGTAAATGAGACTAATTTGTATTTACATTTTTTCATGACCTTTCATTGAACTTTTTTTAGCTAATATATTGACATTATATTACTTTTAACATCATGATTTCGTTTCAAGATTCTGTCATCAAATTTCATGTTTTATTTTTTAAATACTTTTTAAAAGGCTACTTTTTCGCAGAAACCTATCATAAAGTGCTTTACAGAAAAAGATCCCATAATTTGTTTTACCGTGAAGCCAAGGTTTAGAGTCCAATAAAGTAGTTCCAGAATTTTAAAAGGAATTCCCGGTCAAATTATATTTCAGCTGTAAACGCTCACAAAAGGCTTGAACTTCTTCTCCACATGCACTAGAGTCGGGTTAATCCTGGTGGACAAAAGTAATTTGAGTCTACATTCATGTCCTGGTAGGGGGGAGGGGAGGGGGGGACAGGTAACTCAAGTGATAGGTGACTCATATGATGGTAGTGGTGGATAGGTAACTCAGGTGATGCGCTTTCCACTTTTAGATAATGAAGATACCCGGTTTGATCCCTGATTTATTGAAAAATTTCAGTTAAAAATTCTCACCCCTGACCCCAACTGGAATGACTGACTTGAGTTTTACACCCCTTTTCAACACGTTTAAGGTTATAACAGAGGTGGAACCTACGTTTTAAACGTCCATCTCCGATAGGACAAGGTGACTCCACACGAGCCACAGGGCCAGAAAAAACTGGAAAAAAAAACACTTGGGTAAATCTGGGCCCGAACCCACGACCTTCGTCATCTGAGGCGAATGACTGACTTGATTTTTACACTCCTCTTCAACACATTTAATGTTATATCAGACCTGGGACTTACGTTTTAAACATTCGTCTCCGATAGAACAAGGAGTCTCCACACTTGCCACAAGGCTAGAGAAAACTTTGAAAAACAATTTGGGTAACCTGGGCTCGAACCCGCGACCTTCGTAATCTGAGGCGAGTGTCTTACCACTACGCCACAGAGACCTTACTCCAACTGGGCTGTGAGCATTCTTAACCCCTAAAGCCCGATTGGAGCCGAGCTATAACCTTAGAGGCCCCATAATATGTAAGTTACGTATGTCAGCAAAATTTCAGTGTCCAATAAGTTCTTTTCATTATTTCTATCTTACCCCACGTTTTAACCCTTGCACAACCACCAGCAAGTAGACAAATAGGAGAGAGTGCTGTGAGGTGGGATATCTAGCTTTCAAAACAACCTTCCGAAACATGAGAGAATAATTAATATTCGCAATGTCGACCCCGGCGAAAGCGTAAAGTCAAAAAGCGGAAAAAGACTCATGCCCTAGCAGAAAAGACCGTCAAGACATGTGAATTATTGCTTTGGGCATGCAGGAGTTCCCATACTAAGGCGTGAAGTCTCGAATAACAACATGTCACCGCTCAGTCACATCTTGTCGTCGGCAGCTTTGTGTCAGCACCAGTTGATGTTCATACAATGCTGATCTACGACTGTGATAATCTCTCTCTCTCTCTCTCTCTCTCTCTCTCTCTCTCTCTCTCTCTCTCTCTCTCTCTCTCTCTCTCTCTCTCT
>JAUEKS010023263.1:0-16299 GCA_031762815.1 Tylodina fungina
TGGAGACTCCTAATGAATTGTGTTGCCCTGTGGTATACTGCAATGCCACATCAGACATGAAGTAAGCTAATGGGCCTCACTCACTGGCACTGGAATCACCTGGCAAATAATCTTCCCACTGCCGCTATCGCACAATGGCACAACCTCCTTCTCGTCACTCAATTATCAATCTAGTTCACTATCAATATCGGGTCCAACAGGATCATTGTATTCCTCTTCATCTGGAGGACCAAAGTTCTCAAACAGATTTCGTCTAACAGCCATCGTGTTCAAGAGAAACACAGGATGTTATTATGTTAGATCTACTTTCAGTATCGGTACAGCAACATTTATTGATAATTGGTTATTGATTATCGATACAATGTATAGATAAGTATTCAATTCTTGTGCCACAATGTGCTTATACATCTGCTGAAAAAAAACCAGAGAAGATAAAAATAGTTTTGAAATGAAACAATATTTTCTTTTATAGAACATATGGGTCAAAAACGACCCATAACATCTTGTACTATTTATTATGTATGGGTCTAAAACCCATGATGTATGAGAAGGGGGTCGGAAGTTTGAAAGGCCATGTATGGTAGGTAAAATTACACTATTCATGAAATAGCAGCTTAAGAATATGGTGCTAGATAAGTTAAATTTAGATTACATTTGGAGTAGAGGTCAGTAGCACTATCGGCATTGAGGCCACAGCAATTCTTGGGACGCCCTGAGTCGAAAACGACCCATGACGTAGGGCGAAGGTTAACCACTAAGCCATAGGGTCACCTGATATCAGTAGGCAGCTAAATCTTAGAAATTCACTTTTGTTCCACCTTGACTAAATCCAGCTTCTACACTTCTCTGTCAGTGCCACTCAAGCCATTCCTTTCAAGGATTTGTTTTTTTTCCTCTCCATTTAAAACTGTAAATGAAAGCTATATCATGAGGCTGTGTAAGCAGAAGTCCCCACAAACCCTCTAGCTTAAATTTCTACATTGAGGACTTGGGCTTGTAAACCTCCCCTCAGACAATTACGAATTAGGCAGATCTTTTCCAGACTTGTACTTGTAGACTTGCACTGCCTCCAAGCTGTTCTCATATGGCACCATGAGCTTGATCATGATCAGCTACTTGGTTGATTTTCCCTTAAGATCTCCGCATTTGCACTTGCCAATCGACTCTTGACATTGTGCATCATAACCACGAAAGATGATGTGCTTGTTATATGTGTCTTTGCGATTTAAGAAAAACGAAAGCGAAGGAGAGCAATTTGGACAAAGAAATAATTACTTAAATGGCTTGTTTACACACACATAAACATTGTGAATGTAATATATTCGATTGCTTTCTGAAAGCAATGCGCTAATTATAATTCGCCCTTCTGTCATTTGTCATGGTGCATTCTTTGTTGTTTTCTTTGTCTGATTGTCCGGACAGCAAGTTCTTTCTGAACTTGACTTTCCTTCACAGAATCCATCACCTCCTTGAATTCAACAATTTTTTTACCCCATTTCAGGAGGGATTGATTCCTTCTACTGTCTTGCCTCCTGGGTCTTCCAACATGCTTTGAAGTATGATCTTCCCTGCTTTGTATTCCTCTAGGGTAGATACAGCTTTATTTGGCGACAGTGCAGTTGAGTGAGTTAAAAGTTTTATGTCACTTGCAACACAAATAGGTTATTTAAGTGACAGAATGTGTCTTCAACTATATTGTTAGACAGTATGGGACACCAAGTCATTTGCTAGTGAACTTGTTGATTTTGAATGAATGACTGAATGAATGACTTGAGTATTACACCCCTTTTCAACGCATTGAGGTTATATTAGAGGTGGGACCTACGTTTTAACATCCGTCTCCGATAGGACGTTTGTTGATTTTGACTTGATTTGAGTTAAAGTTTTATGTCACTTGCAACACAAATAGGTTATTTAAATTACAGAACGTGTCTTCAACTCTCAAAGCACACTGAAAACAATCAATAGAATTGAGTCCATGTGTGGGTTGGGGACTCCTAATGAATTGTGTTGCCCGGTGGTATAGGCCTACTGCAATGTCACATCAGACATGAAGTAAGCTAATGGGCCTGATTTTGGCTTCAGTTGCCTCCAATATGCTGTATGGTATATCAGTATCGGCAGCCTACAGAGCTTATTGTGACACTTGACGAAGGTGTACCAAATCCCAGATCGAGGTGCATATCTACCCGTTATACTAAAGTGCACCCTTGTGTTTTGTTAAATTGCGGTCAATATAAGGGTATTTGGGTACCGTACTGAAGATTATCAAAATTTACTGACGATGATGATCAGACACAGGGTAAAACTATGATATAATAAAAGGTTTTATACAGCTAAAAATAAAAAAAATGAATGAATGAATGAGTTTTACACCCCTTTTCAACACATTTACGGCTATATCAGAGGTGGGACCTACATTTTAAATATCCATGTCTGATAGGACAAGACGACTCCACACTAGCCAGGGCCAGAAAAAAACGAAAACAAATCTTGGGTGAACCTGGGCTCGAACCCGCGATTTTTCGTCTTCTGAGGCAAGTGTCTTACCACTACGCCACAGACCTCCGCTAAAAATTAATCATTGCCCATTGAGAGAGGGTTAAAACCAATAGAGGGGTCTGAATTTTGACAAAACAAGAAACCAACAGTCTTCAGAGTAAGGACTAAATTCTTGCCATAATGTAATGTATTTATAGAACTAAAATGAATGGATGACTTGAGTTTTGCACCCCTTTTCAACACGTTTATGTTACATCAGAGGTGGGCCCTACATTTTAAACGCCCATCTCCAACAGGACAAGGAGACTCCACATGAGCCGTGGGCCAGAGAAAACTGATAAAAATCTTGGGTGAACCTGGGTTTGAACCCATGACCTACATCTTTGGAGGCGAGTGTCTTACTACTACACCACAGAGACCCCCCCATATAGAAATAGAGAGAGGATGTCCTGATCATGAATCTTTTACCTTCAGAAACTTAGGATTCACATGGATGACTCCTTGTTCGGGTGGTTTTGCTGTAACTGGCCAGGCTGGGTCGATAGTCTGAATGCGGACGTCAAGAGCATAGAGTCGCTTGTTTGGCAAGATGTCTACCCATGTCTGCCTCAGTTTATACAGAGATTGCCTGGTCTTCTCATCCACCTGTGATCCAGGAAAGTGTATAACTTGGACATATTTCTTAAACTTGTAAGGAGGTGTATCAAATGACACACTAAAACTTCCAAACTGCCACAGCATTTTTCCATTTCTAAGTAAAATTTTGTTTATTTGGAGTTGCAAACCGTGTACAGACAAAAGTATTTATGAACCACTATATTTATGAGGTCACCAAAATGACATTGAGATTGAAAAGCGTAACTAATTTAAACAGAATTTGGAAATGAATTATGAAAGAGAAAAAAATAGCCAACTTCATGTAGGTCTACATTAATTTGCGATTCTCACATTATAGTCAGATTGAATGCGTGGATATTTTATACAAAATGTTTGCCTTCAGAGAATGAATGCCACAAATTCCACTTTGCTCCGCTAGTCATCAGGAGCATAGTTAGACCTAGTGAATATACTACACATAGGACATGCAGTTTCTTGTATCGGTACTGACTGTTAACCAAATGTTTTTTATTTTTCAAACCTGAGACTGGATGTAGGCCTATATTTGTGATATCAAATGCTACCACCTACGATGAAATTAGCAGAAGTATCCATTGTCATTGTTTGTAACTACTTACAAAATCCACCCTCACAAGTTTATTTACATCAGCTAAAATATATATTTGCGTTTCAAGAAAAATAGAAGTGACTTCATCATACAAAGAGTTGGTCGGGTTTTCTTTAACCTTTACCGTACGTCGTGACCCAAAAAGTCTTGGAAATTGGCATCTATTCTCACAATGTTAGGGGGTGCTGTGGCCGAGCGGATAGGGGTTTGGACTACGGACAGATGTAGGCCTACCGGGTTCGAGGCCCACCAGCAGCACGTGTTTTTCCTTAAGCAAGAAAATTTACCCCTAATGCTTCACTCAACCCAGGTGAAAATGGGCACAGCTTCGGCTGGAAAAGTATTCTGCGATAGACTAGCATCCTAACCAGAAAGTGATGGATAAAATCTGTCACCTGTCACTGTCTGCTTCATACTATGGAAACCGGGATAAGCTCCGGCCATATACGCTGAATGGCTCGGAAGGACTACTTTTCTCATAATGTTAGCTTCCTGTCAATAAAGCAGCTAAGAATGCCCCAGGTAGGGCCAATGCACTTTTGGACATAGCCATAAAGAGGCATTAAGAATTTTGGTCGGAATTTTTTTTTAATAGCCCTTTATTTACCCTACCCTCTATTCGTACATCAAGACCCAAAAATGGAACAATGGAAAATCGATCGAAACCTAAACTAAACTGTTTGCCATAATAATAATAACAGGGATGCCAAATGATATTTGAAAAAAACCCTGAAAATGAGCGGAGCATCGCATTTCACCTACAGCGAACATTATAAATGCAGTTTTTCAATAAACAAACACAGCACACAAAAAAACAAGTTAATTCCAACAGATGAAAAAAAAAACCTGAAAAAGCCTGAAAAACCTGAATTTTGGCATCCCTGTAATAATAATATCATGTTTACTGCATGTAACAGCAAACGCATGGGCCTAATGTACCGTATGCTTGATTTTTGGAATCGAACCGATTCGGAATAGATCTAATTTATCACGCAAATGTGAATTTTTCATGGCTACTATTCGATGTTTTCTTGAATTGCGCAGCTGATGACTGACCTAGATGCCACACTGTAGGCCTACGGTATATATACCTTCCGCTGTTGAATTATAATGGTAACACTGTTGACTGTATCACAGTTCTAAAGTGTATTCCCTTCAGGTTTGTGGTAAAAATGAAATGGCTGAGACTAGGAATGTTTTCAAAACAATTTATGAGATAGATCTAGATCTAGAAAATGTAGTGATGGGTCACGACGTACGAACTGCATAGTAAATAGTGATGTACGGTAAAGGTTAAAACATTCAATCCTTTGTTTCCTTTCTTTGAACAGATGCCCATTCTTAAATTATTATTTCAAATCCTTTGTTGCACTGCAAATATATATTTGAAAACAAAGATAAAGTGATGGAGGAAGGGAATACTTTTATAAGACAAATTAAAATCAAACGAGAGAAGAAAATCACTATTGAACAGAGACGAGTGACAAATTAAAATAAACGAGAGAAGAAAATCACTATTGAACAGAGACGAGTGACAAATTAAAATCAAACGAGAGAAGAAAATCACTATTGAACAGAGATGAATGACAAATTATAATCAAATGAGAGAAGAAAATCACTATTGAACAGAGACGAGTGGGTATGAGCACAAATATGGAGCTACACTGAACAAAAACATCAGACAATTTCCACTGGAATTGGATGGCTTTATTTTTTTTAAGCAAAGAATCGTCTACTGAGTAAGGGTTGTATAATAGCTGTCTTTGCTACGGTCTGTAATTTGCCCACTCACTCATTTATTACATCAAACTGAACACAAATACACTTCACCCACAGCATAATGAACAGACAGCTAAAAATAAACATTTTAAATGTATGGACATTTATACAAGAAATGAATTCCTTTTTCATATGCTAATCCAACAACCAGAATGTTAATACGGTATAAGAAAGGACGGAATTGACGTTTCAGCATTATAGCCAACTTCCAATTTCCAGAATAT
This sequence comes from Tylodina fungina, assembly GCA_031762815.1. NCBI lineage: Eukaryota > Metazoa > Mollusca > Gastropoda > Umbraculida > Tylodinidae > Tylodina > Tylodina fungina. Next base: position 5,731 of record JAUEKS010023263.1, read on the forward strand.
GGGTTGATCCTCCACTGGTGACATTCAAAGTTAAGAAATTACTGTATTTCAATATTTCAATTCTTATTTTTACACTATTATTGCCCCAGTATAGTGTATTACTACAGTAGAACTCAGTTACAACAGGATCTTGCATGCAACGGGACCCTGTTATAAGTCGGTTATTTTTCCTTCTTTATTTCCTCTATTAATTTTTGTCTACAACGGTACCGCCGAGCGTTAAGCTTGCCTACAACGGGACCTCGTGGTCGAACAACATAAAACAATCACGCCAAGACCAGGCTTCCTTTCTGTAAACTGAAACGCAAAATTAAGAGAAAGAAAAGAAAATCACGGTAGAAACATTCTGTAAGAGATTGCGAGCGAGTGAGGTAAGGAGAAAGGAGGTAGAGCGTATTTGGAGCAATATCCATGACATGATCTCATCATTGGCCGACAGGGCCGATCGCCCAATTCGCTTGCAGCGAAAGTAGGCCCCCTACAGTACATGTGTAATCGGGAGAAGGGGATGGTGGGCTGCAGCGATTGATCCTGCGGAAGGTGTGTGCGTGGGGGGGGGGAGGCTAGATGTAATGAAAACATGCAGTTTGTCTTGCAGGCTTCAACTCCAATCATTGTGATAGTCACTTGACTACACCACATCCCGTTCACGTTCCTTAGTCATTACGACCACAAATTCAAGCGCATCGTTTCGCCTACATTGCCTTCTTCAATCTCGTGACAACACGCAATCTATTTGTAAGAGTGGAGTCGAGAAAGAGGAAATACCTACAACGGGACTTCTAACCAAATCCCATCTAGGTCCCGTTGTATGTAACCAAGCTCCACTGTATTGCCCACGGGGTGAAAATTTAACTCTCACTCAATCTAAGGTATCTAACAAGGAGAAATTCAATTCCAGTTTTTCTCTTGAGCAATCAAAGACTATATATATATATACCATAAGAACAATGTTTTCAATATCTAGGTCGACGGCCTACTAGTAAGTCATTGCAGAAGTGAATGCATGTGATCAGGATATAGAATATCAGGTGGGAGTAACTCCATGAACCCTGAAACTCTGAATTTTGCCCATATGCTATCCCTGAACATTTTGTGGAAAATGGCAAAATCAATGACACATCATGCATATATACATGCGCATATGTCGTGCGCCACAATATTGTTTCCACTGAAATCAATGTTTAGGAGTGTAGGCAGCTGACCAACCGCTGACAAGTCGTCAAGATCCTCATTATTATCGCCAGTCATTTGGGACACGACTACACCCTCCAGGTCTATCATCATCATCCATATATTGATGTGATACAGATTCTGCGCGAGCAGCTTCCTCTTCTTCATCATCTGTAACATCTTTGAGATCAATATCTGTATATTGTTGATCAAACAAAACTTCATCATCGGATTCTTCAATGAAATTCAATCTCTTATGGGGTCAATGGTCTTTGTTTATCTGCTTTCATTCCTGAACAGCTGGGTTAATCAACGGTTCCTTTGACATTGGATCTTGATTAATTCATTCAATCAATTCAAACTTTCACATCAGCCATCTGATCTCAATTTTAAACATATGTAGGCCCTATCGGAGAAAATCACGAAAATTATTTAGAATTTGTTGTCTCATGTTTGATTGAACGGCCAACTTCAAATCCCGGTATACCGGATATATACATACAGTGCTTTGACACTAAAGAGCAATCGACCAGTACCATGCCTACGGGTTCAAGGGGATAATTTATATTTTTATAAGAAACATAATTTCTAAATAGAAGCCTACAATTATCAGAGCTAAAAAATTCCTTGCTTACTCCCAATGCCATATTACATTCCATTTTAGAGTACTAAATAGCCATATTGAACTACAATGTAAGGTAAGCACGCACACATACATGTATGTAAAAGGTAAAGGTAGTCCCATAACCTTTCATTCATAGGGGAACTAAGTGTTAGAGCATTCATTGTTCTTGGGCCAGCATGTAGAGGGCGGTGCCTAATCCCTCCCTCATTGTCTTTACCGTCCCCGACCCTGAAGAGGATCAGTTACCCATTTACAGCTGGGTAGACAGGAAAGTGCATTGACGGGAGAGCAATAAATTGCCCTATACGGGAATCGAACCCCGGTCGCCGAGGTGAAAGGAAAGTGCTCAAACCACTTAGCCAATCCAGCTCACATACATGTATGTACGTACACATAAAATTACATTTCATTCTCATTTTGTCTTTCAGACATGCAGCACAGGTAGATCTATCAGAGACAGGACCGGTGAAAGAGACAAGAGAATTGTACTCATTTGATATCTTACACTTCCACACCCAAAACAAAAATATCTTGTAAAATCCATAATACACAATGTCCCAAAGCGTTTCATTTTTATTTGTTTGCCTGAGGTGTTTACGATGATGACATGACAATACACATTCACAATATCTGCTTCTTCAGTACAAAAGTTAACAAATTCATTTATTTCAAGCAAATGATGAAAGTAAAGAAACACTAAGTTAAAGCAGAACAACCAAATCAAAGTACAGCATGTTAGTTATATGGTGAACTTTCTATCATGATCATTAACATCAAAAAATGTCTTTCACAATATATTAGGCACGTTTATAAGTAGTAAACAAAAAAATAGCCTGAAGCGGACCTATTTTTTATCCTTACCCACATTTATGTTTTAAGAATCAAGAAATAAGAAGGCGAGCGGGACGAATCTAAAAGGAAAGTTTTATCCACACGTTATAGTTCTCTTTATCAACAAAACATAGTCAAACATATATTATATTATATTTTTACATAATGGACATGACATACATAGAGGCACAACTTTACGCATGTCATGTGTGAAAGATAAATATGAAGCTAGCATAGTAGCTTTATAGACCCTTTGGTGCAATCTATCGCTGTAAGCCAATAACTTTTGTAGTTTTTCACTCGTTTCCAATTACAGTCAAACTCTGATATAACAGGATAGATGGGACGGGAAGATTTTTCCCTGTTATAAGCGAGTCCTGTTATATACATTACCAAGGGAAACTACCAGTATTATTGCACCTTCAGCTCACTAGTGTGTTCTGGTCGGTCAATATCTTGAAACAACGCACACATTTTCGTCTGTTGAATGCAGACTGCCTCTTACTCTTGAATCTTGGTAATCGGTCGATGTAAATAACGCCACGAGAGGCATCCGCTTAGTGAATGGGATGTGTGATGCATTGAGCATGTGTTTGAAAGTTTGTGTTTAGGCAAGTGATCATACAGATAGGTGAAATGTCTTGGTTGAGACTAAATTTAATATTTGACGGATCAAAAGCAAGTTCAAAGACAGCAGGATCTCTGTTATATCCGAGTCAGGGCAAACTGAACCCTGTTATAGGGTTCCTATTATTTACACTAAGAGAGAAAAAAAGCGGGATTTCATTTATCACTGTCGTATCCGAATTCCTGTTATAACAGAGGCTGTTATAAATGGACTAGAATGTACACTGTCCCATAAAGGGTGCAATTTTCAATTTAAAAAAAAAATAGGTTGATGCGCCTCAATCAAGAATCTGATTTGCAGTCATAGAAATCATAGAACTGGGAGGGACAGACTCCTGGGGTTACATTGTATAGCACAACACTTATGGCTAGTGTTAGACTAGCTCTGTAGGTTACTGACTGCAGTTCACTGCTTCCGTGTACTAGGTAGCACACAATTACATATGTGACACAAGCCATGTTTTTACTGGGTAGAGTGAAAGACCCAAGCCTCCTGACTTGCAAGGACACAGAACTGCAACTGGCTGAAGAGAAGGTCAATCTATCTAAAGCTGTCCATTCACAAGACAAGTGCTCAAAAATTATCATTGTAACAAGGGATGAAGAATCATATTAAGTAAGAAAATAAGACAGGTAAGAACAAGAATGAACCTGGGCAGAGTTTTCAACCCCTGAGATTTATCAAGATTTACAGAGTAAGAGGATTAGATGTAGCCAGTAGGAACTTATGTAAGACAAGGAAGTCATTTAACTTAAGTGGAAATGAGTTAAACTTAGATAGCCCTGCACACAGTCATTGTTCACAAATCAAATAATGAGAAATCCAAATAGGCCAACAACATGTTACTAACGCATCAGTCGAATTTATAACTTTCTCAACCAGATTGCATTACCGTGACAGTAGTAATTTACACTTCTCTTCAACCAGCACAATAATGTAGCAAAGCAATAAAACAAATCTAGCAGTTAGAGAAACAAGTCAACTGTTGAGATTTTAGGCAAACGTTCAAGATGGAAAAGGAAGGGTTGACTCGGGTGATGACTATGAATATACAAGTGTGGATAAACAGACTTTTTGGTCTTCAGACTTTGTGTAGGCTATGAGATAGTTTCGAACAAAGGCCAACAACCATAATGTGTGTTCAAATCAAGTGAAAGAATATTAAGGGTAAAAGACAAGGGGGGAGTACTCAAAAAAAGGGTTCTGGCATCTCTCTGAAAGTAGACCTGTAGGTTTAAATTGCTGATTAGAGAAATTAGAGGAATAATTGTGGCAGTCCGGATAGTTAAAAAGAATCTAAAATCAGTTTAGGTTTTATCAATCCAACGCATTAATTTTAACCCCATTAGTGTTACAATTTACGAAATAAGGTGTTAAATGTGGAAGATGCAACAGAAAAGGGCAAGAAGTGGCATTTGGGGCTAAACCCTGTAGAACTTGTAAAACATGTAAAAAAAATATTTTAAAATTATATATATATATCGTGAATGACAGAAATCACAATCACATTATTCGCTTCCTGGTTTGTTGTTGTCAATCATCAACTGAACTGAAGTTTATTATAATAGTAAAAACATCCTTTTGACCTGAGAGAATCTTAAACGTGTTTAACTATGGTATTTAAAATATGTTGTAACTAAATGAAGACTACATTATTTTACAAAATCCACTTTTCAGGTAGTTACACAAAAAATTTAATGAAAATTGTTTCAATACCTCTTCAAATACTCCACAAAAAATCTCAACAATGCTGTTAGCAAAAATCTGTGGGTAAAGCGTCTTGGGCAGGTTCTTTATAATGGAGTCTACCAAATACATAATGGGAAGTTTCCTTGCCACAGGAACCTGTTAATAACAAGAAAAGATGATAAGAAAGTCATATAAATTATAGATGCCACTCATTAATCCACCATTGTGATTCACCCAATACTTCCTCCCATGAAGTTACTGGTCCTTCGAATGAGATCTGCAAAGAGAAAGTATAAACTGTAAATAATCTACAAAATCTGTCATACCTATGACTTGGATCTACCCCACGGCAAACGATTTTTTCTTCCTTCCATCCGTCAACAGGACGCTAAAGTACATTTTCTTATAAATTGAAATGTCAGGCATATAACTACATATATGCATAGCTAAACATTTCCTCAGCTGCTTCAACTGAAAAGGAAACGTTGTTAGAGTACTACACTGCAGTCCGCTTAAGATAAACACCCAGGGACCAGAAAAAAAGTTTATCTTATCCCAGGTTTATCTTAACAGAAATTGAAAGGGAACAACCCTTCAGTGACACAAAACGGTCGGAAAAGCAAATGAGTCTGCAGACGGAATGAAAAAAGTTGGGGGAGTTGAGACGATATTGCCACACATCACCTTAGCTATTGACCTATTGGCTAGGTCTAATCACGTGACGTTCTGGATTATCGATTGGCTAGCCCTTGAAACTAGCCCAGTGACGTGATAGTGATAGGTAGTAGAGGGTGGGGGGGGGGGTTGTCGGGGGTTGCAGGCGGGGGCAGTGCCGATGTGCACGGATGAGACAACGGGGAGCCGGAGGGAAGGGCAAGGGTTGATAGACAAAGACCCAAGAAGCCTCGCTATTCCCATTCTACACTTAGACAAAGGCACAAACACATGTTCGAGTGCGTGCATATGTGTGTGTTTTGTGCATGTATGATCATGTAGCGTGTGCACATGTGTATAGACCCCTATGTATTTATATATGTAATCATGTAACCATGTGTATTCTTTACTATTCATTTTCACTGTTGCCAAACGACAAATTGCCTCAATGGACAATAAAGATTATTATTACTATTATTATGTCTCGTGTGCATGTAGCGTTCGGTGTGTGTCTAGTCTTGTGTATATCCACGTCCATCTAGAGTACGGTACTCTAGAGATAGACGTGTGCATCTCAAGTTTATCTTATCCGGACTTGGCCACGGACGGAGTTTATCTTAAACGTTTTAAATTACTAATTTATCTTAACGCAGTTTATCTAAAACGGACTGCAGTGTATATATACATACCTCTTTCAATGCTTATGTTCCACTTGTAACATTATGGCATGAAGGGAAGGGAGACTCCAGTAACCAATGTGTCCTTTTGTTGAAGAATGTATGCAGCTCTCTATCTTTTCACTATCACTTTGACCATTTTCATAAAAGGGATATCTTTTCACCTTACTTGACCTTTGCTACTGCTAAATTACTAGTACTATTAACATAGTAGTAAAGACCTCGTTTCCGATGAGTAAAAATGCTGGTTTCCTCATTGAGCTTGGAAATCAAGCACTTTCATGAAATGGAATCATCACGGTTATGGTTTCTTCCTTTACTGTTCTGTTCACAATTTACGAAATGGGTGTCTACAGAATATCACCTTGTCAAACGATTTTTATATAGCCACATCCCAAATGCAAATGATATGTTTTGCAGCAGCTTGAACAGCAAGTTGTCTATCCAGTTCCTTTGTTGCAGGATGTTGATAAGATAATGGGGAAAACCTCTAAGTTGAGTCTTTCCATGTATGGAATTGAAGGGTTGTGTCAAACAAGAAGTAGGTTTCAAAAGCAGATTTAGAAAATGAATTATAATTAGATCTAGGCCTACTTATTTATGCCAGAGCGGATTTAGCTTTGAAAGCACTCAGGAAAAAAGAGAGGAAATATTTAAATCTGCACCATCTGAAAGTCCAGATCAATCTAGCAAAGTACCGGTACTTAGATTAACAGGCCGAGGTGTGCGGATGAGAAATTATGATCTCAAGGGGCACTGGGGAATGGGAGGGTGACACAACCTTATTTCAGATAACGTAGGGGTTTTAGGAATTTGCTTTAATCAGGGTTCCCACTATTTTTCAAAGCCTATTAGATGCTGTATGAGCAGCTTTTTCAAAAATGTTGCCACAGCATCATCCGTGTTGAGGCTGATATTCCAAATATAAGCTGGATTGGCAAAGACTGTAAAGCTTTTACTCACAACTCTGTAAAACGAACGACCCCCGTACAGGGCAGTCCAACTTTCATACACTCTCCAGTCTACTGTACATAAACATGGATACATGACCCTCTTCACAGTAGGAGAGGTAGGGAGAATTCAGGCACATCCCCAATATGCAGGCCTAAGTGAAACTATTCAAGTTACAAGACAACATTTATCCGACAATATACAAGGATTTCCATTTTCTATGTTCTGAGATTGAGATATCATGTATTTAAATTGACTGCATCTTCTATACTTTTGGCTTACCATTCAGTCTAGGCTCAGCTTACATGGCTTCACTATTTCTGAAACATTTATCCCTATCCTTCCAAAGTATCCATGCCAACCATCTTGATTGGGATTGACAGAGGTACCTCATCTACCACCCTCTCGGCTTGGTCACCTCATTTGTCTCACAGTATCATCCCCATTCATCCATTTTGAACCGTACTCTTGCACATACAGATGCCAAATCCTCCCTCACAGCCAAGCTTTCCTGCAAGTTATCTAGCTTCCAACACAAATGCAACAAAAACATTTTCATACACACACCAGTATGTATTTTTCTATTGTTCTGTTCCAACCTTAACAAACGCTGTACTAACCCCAGTATATAATTCATCATAACTGAAAATTACAAGATACAACTGTAATTGATGGTACCTGAGCATCATTATTCATCAAAACAAGTTTTTACAAGGGTTTTCTCTGGCAATTATCTTTACTATTTTTGTTTATGGAGCGACATTTTGTATCATATATATTTTCTAGTCTAAAACATTGAGAATTGTTTTTTTCACATGCAATTGGCTGGAATATCAATTAATTCGCACTGTGGATTACATTTTAAAGTAAAATTTGTTCATATTGAAATCAGCAGTCTTTTGACCTTGGCTCTAGCATAAGAACAGTCGGCATTTTGTTGGATGAAATTCCAATTCGAAAATGAAACAATGAATGTTATACCATAGCCCTGAGAATTCAAGTGAGAATGAAAGAATGATGAGAAATATAGCAAAAAGTTTTTGGTTGGTCTGGTATCATCAGAAATTGAAGGTAGGGTTAAAGTTACTCATAATCGCCATATTATTATTATCTTGCATTGTTTGTTGCATCTCGAAATGTCTGGGAGCAGCAATCGAAATAAGGGGAAAATTTCTTCCTTGCAGCAGTGCAAGCTTTGAAAATTCACAGGAAACACTGTAATAGAACATTTTGAAGCATATGGTATAACTAAACTAACACCCTTCGCTCTCCTCTTTCACCATCTTTTCTCCACCGCGACCCACCTCATCACAACTTCCATCACCACTCATATGCATCACAAATTGAGAAAATAAAAACAAACACAATACAATACAAACAGTGTTTACAGTTCATATAGAGATGGACCACAGTAACAGGAACCACATCTTTAAGGATTTTGCAGCAAACTACCAGTGTTGTGTGTAGTGTTAAATGTGTGCTAACTATGAAAAATATGTAGTCATTATTTATGTCATGTTCTTTTACTGAATTACCGGGTACATATTGACTTGAAATAAAAGCACTTGGGGATAAATATATGTGCAACTTCGAAGGATTCACTTGTTCTGTTCATTGCTTTACCAAGAGCAGAGTTGATCTCCAGCTGGACACCATAATCCCTTCTCACGGCTGTTTACTTTGCCAGGTTTGTTCCTTGTACACATCATCCACAAAGTGCCAAAAGAATTGTTGAGTCATCACAGAAAGAATGGTTATTATCAAAGGAGCATTATACTTGTCCCTAAATGTTTGTTCATCTTTGTATGTGTATATCTTTTTATGTGTGTAGTGTAGATAATTATTATAGTTGCAGCAGCAGCAGTCAACGATATTTCTTACAAAAAAGGTACCACACAACATAAGAAGTAGAACAATACAAAAAGAACTAGATTCTTACAGATTTATTTGTATGTTAAACCAAAAAAGTAAGGCTGGAAAATAAAAACAATGATTTATTAGTAATAAAAATCAAATCAGGCACTTAAATAGAATGTCAATTTATCCATATAAAATTAGAAACTATATTATTTGTAATATATGGCTATATACCGGTATATCCATCTTTACAAACATAAAATAATCCAAGTTTTACCAAGTTAATATATTTGAGTGGGATTTTTAGTTTTCTAGATCTACCATAAATCAGTTGATAATTTAATAGCCTACAACCCATCCATCAAAATGCATTCATCGACATTTGGTCACACCAAAAACAAGATACAATTGGGAAGCATTACGCACGAAATGCATGCACAGGAAATTCTCAAAATATGACAAGATTTGTTGTTTACAATATATCCTCGCCCATTTTTGGTAATTTGCCTTAATAACTGTACTATAATAACTGCTATAACTATGTTACCCACTTCCTTTTTTTAAAGCCCAACTGTTTATTTTACTTACGAATGAACTAATATGAATGCAAGAATATTCGCCAGGTGTCGAAAATATATGTCTGCCAAGGAATAAGCTCTTCAAAACAATATTATCAACACCATTGCCTTCACTTCTTCCTCCACATCCCCTTTACCATGAGTGTCGAGACAGTTTTGCCAGTTCGTTCCACAAGTACCCACTTTTCTTCGCATCCATGCATTTCCTCCAGAAAACACCTGAGGTGTTATATTCTTGGCTCTCTCCGCTGTCTCTTCTTTGTAGGCTTTTCTTTGCCATATTTGCTGCTGTTTTGTATGCATCTTGTGCTAGGGCTTTTACAGCTATAGTTTCAGATTGTTCGCAGCTTTTTTTCTTTTCTCTGCATTCATCCATTTACCCAGCGATGCTTGTGTTATCCATTCCTTATGAGAGGGATCCCTTTTTGCCAGTCATCCCCTGACAAGCATTTGTACGTCTCCTAAACCAAATTCCAATTTGCACTGATGTCTTCATTTATAGATAAATCTTAAAGGGGCTGATATCTGTCATTTAATCTAAATTTAAATTGTTCTCTTTACTGTGTCCTTAATTGAAATTTTAGTCTCACCTCCTTACTATCTATCCTACAATTATAATGTTTCAGTCTGCCCACAATATGATGGTCAGATTCGACATCCGTTCCTTTCACTCTAACATCTAGTGAATCTCAGAATTTACCTGAGACACAAAAGAGGGAAATCTGATTTGCTGTGATGCCATCCAGTAAAGTTGCCAGGGATGTCACTCAGGGAGAAAAAAATTCCCTGAACTTTCGCGGAAGAACACATACACGGATACCGCCAGTACCGCCGACTTTATTATACTGAAATAGTATCAAACACAATGTCAAGGAATCGTCCGTCGCTTCACCCATTTTAATGTCA
>JAUEKS010023264.1:0-10511 GCA_031762815.1 Tylodina fungina
CTCTCTCTCTCTCTCTCTCTCTCTCTCTCTCTCTCTCTCTCTCTCTCTCTCTCTCTCTCTCTCTCTCTCACTCTCTCACCCTCATTTTTCTATACTCTCATAATATAATAATAATATTGATAATGATAATAATAATAATATAATATTGGTACCATAATAATAATATGTAGCATTTCTTTTGCGCATTACCAGCATCAAAATATGTGCTCAATGCCCATTGCATGGTAAATGTCTTACAATAACATAATATTCAAAGAAGTGTACATTCATAGTAATCTTTATCCCCCTATCATTCTCACTCAGTCATAATAATAGTGGCGTTAATGGTTTAGTGGTTAGGCTGCCAGATTCGTGATAGAAGGGTTGCGGGTTTGAATCCTGGCAGTGCTAGGCATCTGACATTGTGTCCTTGGGAAAGGAATTTTTCACAAAATTCCTCACCTCACCCAGGTGTATACTGAGTACCTGACTATAGACGGTAAACAAGTATGTTAGTATGAGTGCCTAACCAGCAGCCTGCACTGTATATTCCTCGAGGTGTTTCAGTATGACATTGATCTGTCAGGTAATAATAGTGTGTACGCGCTAAGAGCTTGTCTCAATGGGGATTAGAGCTATAAATGCTATCTATTTTAATAAAGTTTAATTCTCAACCACACATACATATATCAAGCACATTCACACTCTCACATTCTGTGCTTGATGGACAAATTTCAGAATTTAGATTGCAAAAGTTTATGAACACATAGATGTAGTGTTTTGGTTTATTTTGAATTATATTTGCAATGTTAGCTTGTAGAGCTGTAAGGGATGCTATTCCAAACTAAACTAAGCTATGGGGCCTAAAAATGAAATGGACTATTTGCCATATGCATTATTTAAGTGGCATGGGTGGGACTCTCTACAATAATGTTTCATTGGAGGATATAAGCGATACCAATTGGATGATATGATATGGTTATGTCATATTGGACAAATAAACTGGTGTTAAGTTGTTGAGGCACGTATTTATAGCACAAGCTGGCAAGGTCCATTGGTTTACTTCATGTCTGATGTGGCATTGCAGTATACCACAGGACAACACAATTCCTTAGGAATCTCCAACCCACACCATGGACTCAATTCCATTGATTGTGTTTTCAGTGTGCTTTGAGAGTTGAAGACACATTCTGCGATCTGTCACTTAAATAACCTATTCGTGTTGCAAGTGACATAAAACTTTAACTCAACTCAACTCAACAAGATGGCAATTTTACACTTGATACGCTCTCTTAAAGGTGACCAGTGCCGTTTTTTAAGGATGGGTAAAACATTGTCCCTCTTTTTGTTTTTAATGACCATATTAGCCTTTTTACACAATTTAACAATTTATTTTTACATTTTGAAGCTTTTTGAAATTATGAAACTATAAATAGCTAAAGCACTTAGGTTGAAAACATTTTGAATCAGTGCCAAATATGATTTAGTCGTTCTTCAGTGATTTTAAAAATCTCTTCAACTCATTATGTGTGTCTTGTCTTGGATACTGAACATATTGCTTTTGGGTGTGAAAAGTCACCTGCCACCTTCTCAACTCAACATTTTGTTCCGCCATGTAACCCAGGGAGTCTGAAAAGGTCGGGAGAGCCCAAACAGGTGATGTTTTCCGACGGCATCAGACCTGGAGGGGATCTCACGGAACTGGATGGCCCCAAACAGTCAAGGTCACACCGGAGGTCCGCCCGATCTTCTCGGAGAGCTACATCCCAGGAAGCGAGTGAGTCTCAAACAGTCTCAGCCTTCAGCGGGATGGCTTTTCTGTGTTGTGATGCTTTTGAGAATAACTGTAGGAAATATGTTTAGTCTTTATTTTTTGTTTGTTCATCAGAGAAGTGAACATAAGATATAATTTATAACTTATAAACGAAGGAGGGCAAAACATGGGCTCAATTTTTGGGTTATAAAGAGTATAATAAACAACTTGAGGAGTGAGGTTTTATTTTTTAATTCTAACGAAATAATTTAATGTACAAAAACCATTTGTTTTGGGACAAATCTAGTGTTGCTTACTTGTTTCAGGACACATAAGATTCCACGCTTTGAAAAATGCTGTGTTCATCATAAATCTTTCATAATAGGTTGGGCATTGCATACGTCTTTACTTTATAGTGCAATCCCATTAATAACAGCAACTTCTACAGTGTAAGCCACCTTTATAGTCAGCATAAAATATGTGAAACAAGTATCATCGTCATCATCATATCACTGTTGGATATAAACCCTGTTACAGGCTCCAAGAATTCACATACTTGTTTGTAGCAAAACTTTTACAGATGGAATCTCTTCTTGACAGCAACCACATTGCTACACAGGTTAAATACTCTTGGCAGTTGAAAAATTGAAAAATTGATTTTGCCCATCCAAAATTTCTACCCAAAGTATTGTTGTTTGTCCAAATTTCTACTTGTTAAAGCATGTGATGCGCCTAACAAGCAGTTTCTGTTTCCACAACTATCGCCGCTAAAGCTTTTTTTTTTTTTTTTGTGTGTGTGTGTGGGGGTGGGATGAAATTTGCACTATATAAATGCTTTTGTTTCTTTTTATATACACAGTCTGAATCCGGGGTTCTGCAATTTGGTAGAAGAAGGCAAATATGAATAAATAAAAATGATCGTTTTTCATTTTAATATTTTTTTTACATTCATAGCACTGTTGAAAGTAACTTGTCATAAATAATGAATTATAGGCTTCTGCACAGACATAAACGATTGAATTGTTGACACAGACATATGACCCGACCTTGTAAATGAGAATTAGATCGCCACTCATAGTTCTGTCTGCATTTTTTGTCCCTGTATGAGGTCATGTATTATGGGTGTGTTTGTGTGTGTGTGTCCACAGACCAAGCATCAGGACGTAAGGACCGCGAGGAGAGCTATTTGAGGAGTCCCTGTCTGGTGCCTGAGCATGGCTTACCTCCCCTCTATATTCCTCAGGGAGAGACCGGTAACTATGGGAACGTTTGAGGGGACATTAGGAAGCTCATATTCATATTAAGCTCTTTTAAATACAATTTTATAAAAGCCAATGCGATATTATAATGCTTAAATGATTATGATTGTTTTTTATTATTTTGATTTATAGTAAACCAGTTAGACTGAAATTCCAGATTGTATGTTAATTTTGTTAGTGACCCGGCTTGACTAACATGCTAAAATATATTTGTGCTCTAGCCACAGGTGTGTGTGTGTGGGGGGGGGGGGGGGGTAGCCTGAGACACCATTTACCTCTTTGTTGATTTCTTTCTCATTGCTTTGAATCCCTGGTGGCTGATTCGGACATACAAATTGTGAGTTGATTTTTTTAGGGCACGAGCTACACGCAATGGGACTTACGGCAAAATCCTCAGTTATCATGGGATCACGACAAAATGAGCAGTCAAAGCTCTAGCATGTAACAATAGAAGAAAGAGTGAACATTTGGCAGGATATCTTTCTTGCATGACTTTATTATATTGGGGGTACCATGGGCTAGCGGTAGAGCATTAGTACTAATGACTGAGAACTACTAGGCTGGAAGCCCACTGGCGCTGCATGGTTTTTATTTCCGTAGGCAAGAAAAGTTACCCCTGTTGCTTCACTCAACCCAGATTAAAACGAGTACAGCTTTGGCTGAAAGGTATTCTGCGGTAGACTAGCATCCTATTCTGTCAGAAAATGATGGATTTAAATCTGTCACTGTCAGCTTCATATTACTGAAGCTGAGATAAGCTCTGGTCCTATGAGGCGAATTGCTTGAAAGGACTACTTAATAGGGTGACTATATTACATATACTCATGTGATGAAATTGATTGCTGACATGTTTTGTCCTTGACAGGTTTTGTTGAAACAGACGAGACGCTGAATCAAATTGATTACACAGCAGACTACAAGGGTAAGTTAACCCATAGAACCTGAGACACCGATATATTATTTTTGGCCGAGGAGCCCAGGGTAATAGATTTTTTTTTTGGATCAGGATCTAAGGGTTCAAAGGGTTAATGAGCACATTGTGAGGAGAAAGGAAACCGACGTGGTAGAAAAACTTTTTTTTATTTCTCTCCATATTGTTTGTTGATAATATCCGCTCCACTCTGTTATGTGTTCAAATTCAAATTTCAATGTAACCGAATTCTTTATAGATTTTTTGTTTAGATTTTTTTCAGGCCTTGAGGAATGGTGCATGTTTTATTTCTGGTTAACCTTTTTAACTTGAAACTTATGTGTATAAATGTTCTGGTGTTACAGTTAGATTGAACTGACACTAATCACATGTTCTTTCATTGCAGCTGAGACTGGGCCATCGGTTAATTATGCTGTGAATAAGAATCTCTCAGTAGCAGTCCGAATTATTAATCGTGAGTAAAAACTGTCTTGGTGTAGTTGTGTCCTGTCAACGTTTCTTTCTGGTTGTACTTTCAGGATGTCGGATCTGTGCGAAGTGTGCACATGGTTCAGTAACATTTCTCACGTTGTGTATCACTCATAAAGTTGGGTGGCTATGCACTTCAATATTGATACAGAAAAAAAATACTTAGCTCCCAATTTCTTAATTGGGCCAGTACAAATGAAAAATATTATGTGACCCATCGCTTGTCACAGCATCCTTCACACTATTTGGATGTGTTAGTAATCAGCAAAGGACTGAAATGTTTTATTGCTTTCTATAGATTCTAGAATTGGATTATAGTTGCTTTTTGTTCTGTAGAAGTGTAGTTCATTTGGAAACAGTTTGTACGGTATAAAGATAAGGTTAATGCTTACTGTGTTAACGTTGAATTTCAACAATAGTCTACGCTCACGTGGCCAGGAGCTATAGCGTTGTTGACCTACTATACCACTGGCCCTTATTAGATTAACAAGCCAATGAATAAGATAACTGAACTTGAAATGAACTCATTGAACAAACTACGGGAGGAAAATCTTATGAAAAAAGGAAGGGTATTTGTTTTATCCATTCTGCATTGGGCTGCTTAAAGTTCCAATCCAACTTCAGGTGAGTTCATTTAATTTTCGAATTACAGACAGCATTTGTATATATCTTGCTTAATACCAACTACAAGGGCTTTTCAAAAATGGCTATTTGGAAAATTGCTAAAGCAGGAGATGCCGGTTAAGCTATCACATACTTCTCACAAAACGAAGGAGACATTCAAGAACACCAGCAATAACAGTGTCAAATGTCAATAGCAAAATTGTAAATGCAAGATGGGTTGACTTTTGGAATTTACAAGTTATGGAAACTGTGAAATGCCATTTTTTTAAAATTTAGGCTCAAGTCTCAGTTCATTCCACCGAGTTTTATAGTGGCAATTGTCAGTGGCTGATTCCATTTTGTTTCACTGTGATTTATGGTTTGACTGTCCGAGTCTATCTATCTGAGCTGGTGATTGGTCATGGTTGACGTACTGTATCGATCGGCCTCTATTTCAGTCGACTGCTGTGTGAACCGAGTGTGTTGGAGCTTTGTGTCTCGAGGGATGGCCTCCGCTGGTCAGAGCGAGGTGGTCATCTTGTTGGAGTTGACGAAAGATGAAGTCACCAGTGAGGTGCTGATACCTCCGAGAGACATATTTGTACATTTTCAGTACGTTTACGAGGAAGCTCTCAAAGGTAAAGTACCAATATTTTAATTGTATTACATAGTTATGTCATTGCACTGTTCTATTTATCCTCTTGCTTGAAGGTGCCTGTAGAATGATATGTGATGTAAAAAAACAAAAAAATTCTTGCTAATAATCCTGACATTTGTGTGTGTGCTTGATGCAATGCTAAACGGCTAAAGTTTTTCAATTGCCCTTTCCAGGAAACATTGTCCAAGACATGGGTCACTCAGTGTCCAGTCAGGAGTTCCTTGGGAGTCGGGAGCTGGGTGGCTTCCTGTACCTGCAGCCCACTTTCCAGTGCTTGAACAAACTGAATCTCCCAGAGGCCCCGTACCTGTTTGCTGTCCTCTTGCAAAAGTGGGAGGCACCGTGGGCGAAAGTGTTTCCCATCCGTCTCATGCTCAGGCTGGGTGCTGAATACAGATGTGAGTTTGATATTAATCATAAATGTGTGGGGCTCCGGGAAAATCGATCACAAGTCGCACGCCTACGTTCTGAGAGGGGCTGTCTTAAAGTCAAAAATAGGTTACCCCATGCCTTTCGAGACCAGTGCCTAACGAACTTCCTCAGCATCTTATCTTTCATTTCCTAGGATATCAAGCATCAATATTAAGTGTAAATATTTTATTTCAATTATTTTGTACCATGCCCCCGTCTTTTGGAACGGGTGTAACACGTTTGATTTTGGTCCGACTTCATCGGAAATATTGCTTCACTTTGATTTGCTGTTGCTCCCGTTAATTTTGAGACGGCCCCCTCATGTTACATATCGTTGGAAAGTGGAAAAGATGCCGAAGCTAGGTCAAAGTAGTGTGCACGCCTCTTTCTAACCGTAGCAGACTGCGCATCCAGATTAGTACGCTTTCCTTGCTACATTGAGTCCGTAACATAATGCCTGATTCAGGCAAGGAAATTCGTTTTAATTTGACTGAAAGGTGTGCATAAAAGTGCCTAATCGCCAAAATAGGTATTTTTCAAGATTATTTGTATGAAATAGTGTGTAAAATAGTGTCTATTTTCTATATTTTGTTTTCGTAGGCATAGATCTAGAATCTAGATTTCTAGATCTAGCTCTATGATTTCATTGTGTTCTAAGTCCCTCTAAAAACACAACCATGACAGGGAGTATTCAGACTCACACAACCTTTTCCTTCTAGTCAGGGGAGAGGTAGATCTAGGCCTAGAATCTAGTACGGTAGTATCTGAGTATCACCAGATCTAGATCTAGGTCTATTTAATTCATACAGGCACACAGCCTAAACAGCAATGCCAAGACTATAAAGCAGAATGTGCTGTTCTGTTACTAGATCTAGATATAGATTTAGATTGCGTAAACTTTAAACCCGTTTTTCTCAGTTTTGCGTTTTCTAACCCTGTCCAACATAAATGCTAATAATAGATAGAGATTTTAAATAAAGTGCAAAATACTCAGAAAATGCTACAGAACAAGAAACTACACTGAACTCAAAATGTTGATGGTGACCCACGTGATTGATTCTTTGCAGCTCCCCACACAAATAATCAAGTGCAATTAATAAGCACATTCCCATAACATGTCATGTAATTTAGACATCCCTCACGATACAGATGTAAGTTGGATATTAATCATAAATAATCAAGTACATGTAATAAGCATATTTCCATAACATATCATGTAATTTAGACGTCACTCCTCATTATACAGATGTAAGTTAGACATCCCTCACTATACAGATGCATCATCCTTACCGAAATACAGTATTCTAGCAAACGGTGACCCAACATCGAGTTCACGGAGAAAGAGTAAAGATTTTGTGTACCACGTAGGACACTTATTTTGAATAATTCCCATCTCTGCATCCCATCTACCGTTTATATTTTTCCATCACTGACAAGTGTCACTTACTTTCTTATCTCTGTGTAAGCTCCCACATTTTCCTGTAAGCACCCACATTTTCCTGTAAGCACCCACATTTTCCTGTAGCCATTTAACTACTATCCATCTCTTGAAAATTCTCTTTGTTTGTCTCATCAGACTATCCGTGTCCACTGGTGGGAGTACGAGATCGTAAGTCCGTCTTCTATGAAATCGGCCACACGATCATCAACCTGTTAGCCGACTTTCGCAACTACCAGTACATGCTGACCCAGATCAGAGGTGTCAGCATCCATATGGAGAACAAGAAAACTATCATCAGCTTTCCTCGCAATCGCTATGACGATGTTAGTACAACTGCTGGTTTTCTTATAATATGTTTCTTGAGAAGTGATGTCGAGATCAATAGTAATATAAATAATTGTTACGGAAAAAAATGATAATCACAGTCCTTTTGAAGAAGAACCTTGTAGTAAAATTAAATGCACAGCAAACCCCTCAAGGTGCTGTACAATTGTAATTCTTTCCATACTCATTCGCAGTTTTACAGGCTTGTGTAAGCGCACACATGGCATGTACACTCACACATACACATGCACACATACGCAGGCACACATACACATACACATGCACATGTACACATGCACACACACACACACACACACACACACACACACACACACACACACACACACACACACACACACACATACACATACACTCATTTTCACCAACTCATTCACACACTCACACTCATGCATGCAGATGTGTTCCTAGCTGTACGGGTGTTCACTGTTTCCCCCTCTCTCTCTCTGTGTTGATTTGGAGCAGGTGATGAAGGTGGTGCGGAGCAGCAATGAGCACGTGATGGCATTGGCCTCCTCCTTCAGCTCTCAGGCTGATTCCCATCTTGTGTGCATTCAGAATGAGGATGGTAATTACCAAACACAGGCCATCAACATCCAGAACAAACCTCGCTTGGGTAAGGTTGATAGATAGATGAACTTTATTGATCCCTTACAGGAAATTCAGGGTGGTCACATGCAGTTTACAATATCGAATGAAGACAAATCCAAAATTGACAAAGATAGAAAATAAAAAGAATAGAAAAAAAATGGGAAAACAATTTGGTCTGGTCATCATCAAACCTTCATAATGCATATGTTGTTTGGTTATGAGAAACCTCTTTGATCAGGCACTTATCACGAATTTCCTCACCTCACACAGGTGTAAACTGGGTACGGTACCCAACTATAGACAGTGAACGATATTGTCAGTATGTTAGTATGAGTGCCTTACCGGCAGCCTGTTCTGTATACTCCTCAGCGAGTTGAGCTGATTTCAGTATGACAATGATATGTCGGGGTAATAATAGTGCATAAGCGCTGAGAGCTTGTATCAACGGGGATTAGCTCTCTCCTATTATTATTATTAGGTCTTCAACACAGCCTTCTACCGCACACTTTGGATAAATGAAACATCTTTGGGCATGTTGTCAACGCAGCACACTTGAATTCATTTGTCAGGTTATATGCATACTCACACTGTAATATATTCTCATTTGTTTCCATTTTTTAAACTTTTCCATATCAATAAAAATCATACAGGCACGTGTAAATGGGATTCTGACAAACGTTTTAATATAGAGAGGATACGGATATACAAACACATGGAAAAGATTCTAAAGAGCCATAAGAAGGGCTTCAATGTTTAATGACCTAGTAATTCTTTCACTGAAATTACTTTGTTTCATGGTTCCAGTTACTGGTGCTAGTTTTGTAGTGTTCAGTGGTGCTCTCAAGTCAAGTTCTGGTCTGCGTGCCAAGTCCAGTATTGTGGAGGATGGGCTGATGGTGCAGGTATGTTGTGGTTAACCAGTTCTAAGCTTTGCTATTTTAGGACATGGAGCATTGTTCTCAAGAATGCAACTATATAGAATAGGGATTTGCGCCTGATTGAGTGTAAATTTTGTACAATTTTTAGCATGACGCAGTTGTGCTACTTTTAGAGTGAACTTAAAACTGAATTACATTGGAGAAAATGATAACCTGAAGAAGAAATGCCGTATAGAGTAATTTACTTTTAGGGCTGTTGACTGTTTGATGATTGACTTAAAGTGAATGATGTAGCAGTTTTCTGCTGCTGTGCCTGGATGCTTGGTCTGTCTGAATTAAAACAGCTGTGGATATGACTTCACAATGAGAAATCATCATCATCATCATCGCCCGTCACCCCTTCCAGGGTATAGGCCATGGACCAGAGACTTCAGCTCACTCCTGTCTTGAGACAGAGTTGCCAATTCGTTACAAAAGTATTCACTTCGCTTCATATCCTCATCCAGGCATTTCCTACATGAAAATTGTGGCCTACCCATTTTCCTTTTCCCCTGTGGATTCCATTTCAATTTCAGCGCATGTCTGATAGTGCTACTGCTTGGCTTTTTCAGAGTATGTCCAATCCAGTGGCATCTTCTCCTGACAATGTCTTCCCGTATAGGTATTAGATTGGTCCTTTCCCATGGTCCAGCCACCATATTCTGAAAATTCTGAAAGTCCTCACCCATTGATGAAGATGTGTAGTTTTCTGCAATTGGTTTTTGTTGTTGTCCAGATTTCTGAACCATACAGAAGTTTTCAAGTACTGCTTTGGCGTTTGTGAGATGAATACAATGAGAAAAACTGCAGCAAGTTGAAAGACAGATTCAATGTGCTTTATTTAAATTTACTTCAGAAATTGCATTATTCTTGGAATGTTTCATTTCTTGATCTCTACCTTCTAAAATATTTTATATTCTTTCTAATATGTACTTTTAAATATTTAATGTCCTGTATAGTGAGTAGATGTTTCCTTTGGCATGGTCTGTCAACATATACCTTAGTAATATAGAAATACTCTGGACCCTAAATGGTTGTAACTGACTACCAGTGTCTATATTCTCCTGTAATGTGAAGATGATCTTCTTCTTCTTCTTCTTCTTCTTTTTCTTCTTCTTCTTCTTCTTCTTCTTCTTCTTCTTCTTCTTCTTCTTCTTC
>JAUEKS010023373.1:0-10509 GCA_031762815.1 Tylodina fungina
AGAAGAAGAAGAAGAAGAAGAAGAAGAAGAAGAAGAAGAAGAAGAAGAAGAAGAAGAAGAAGAAGAAGAAGAAGCAGAAGCAGAAGAAGAAGAAGAAGAAGAAGAAGAAGAAGAGGACAGATTATGAAGCACATGGTAGACAACAGATTATTCTGCGAAGAGCAACAAGGATTTGTTCCAGGCAGATCCTGCATGACAACTCATAATGCCACGACGAGTGGATGGAGACGCTGGACAGTGCCATCTACCTGGACTTCCAAAAAAGCCTTTGATACCAACCTCCATCAAAGGCTGGTTAGCAAACTGAAAAGCTATGGTATCAAAGGGCAAGCAAGGGACTGGATCAGAGGCTTCCTGCAGACTCGCATCCAACGAGTGTCAGTGAACGGGCATGTCTTCACCTGGGCTGATATCACAAGTGGCATACCACAGTGTTCTGGGATCGTTGTTGTTTGTCGTCTTCATCAACGACTTGCCAGATACAATCAAGAGTGTGTCACGCATTATTGCGGACGACAGAAAGATCTATGGCAAGGCTGCAACAGAAGAGGACAGAGCGGCACTGCAGAATGATATAGAAAGGCTCTCCAAGTGGTCAGACGATTGGCAGTTTTAATTCAATACCATGAAATGTAGCGTGATACACTTCGGTCATAACAACCAAACGAATGTCTATCTGATGAAGGACAATGAGGGGAATGTAAAAAAAAACTTGGTGCATCGAATATGGAAAAAGACTTTGGGATATATGTAGACAATAAACTGTCATTCCACCACCATGTCGATGAAGCCGTATAGAAGGCAAACCGTACACTGGGGACAATAAAATGAACATTTGCTAGCAGAGACAAGACTGTGATCAAGAAGCTGTACACCACAATGGTGAGACCCATCCTTGAGTATGGGAATGCACCATGAGTCCACCAGTTTGTCAGTGATATGGACAAGGTTGAGAAAGTCCAGCGCCGAGCCAGCAAGTTGTGCCTTACACTTAGGGACCTGCCATACGAAGATAGGCTGAGACAGATGACACTCCCATCCATGTACTATAGAAGAGAACGGGGAGATATGATTCAGACGTTCAAGATCCTCACAGGCAGAGGCAACATGGACCAGGAGAGTGCTACCACTCAGCAAGACCACCAGAGCAAGAGGCCACAGTCTGAAACTGGAAAAGAAACATGGCAGGCTAAATATAAAAAAGTATTCCTTTGAGCTACATGTTGTGAACAACTGGAATTTGCTGCCAAGCTGGGTCGTCAATGCAAAAGACATGAACGATTTTAAGTGCAAGTTAGACAAACACTGGCTTCACAGACAATATTCCATCCGAAAAACAGTTGACAAGAAGACCAGACATGGAGCAGGAGTTACAGGCATGAGCCTTTTTTCCGAAGAGGATGTAAATGTAAATGTAAACATTACAAACTTGCTGTCTCTTCATCAACAATACCACTGGGTGCTTTCCTGTGGATGTACCTGACACAATTTTATGGTAATAATGATCCACTGATAGCAAAAATTAAGGTTCTTACTCGAGGAAATCATCTGGTCTAACTGAATCCTTGCTTTTATAATACTTCAAAATTAACACACATTTTTCTACTATTAGACATCCATCCTGTTGTGATATAAGTCCGAAAAAAATGGTTTACACAAAATCATAAGAAATGATACGGCTTCCTTATAAAAGGACAAATAGTTTTTATATAACATGGGCTGTAATGTATTTGTTATGCAATATAATTCTAAGCAAAGTACTTTTTGTTTAATTATGGTCTCTCTATTATTTTTTTATCATCAGATTGATGATTACAGAATTTTACTCTGATTTGTATTTAAGGACTGGTTCAAACCAGCTGCAGCTTCCATGGCCAGACTGAATCAAGTCAAGACGAATGTCTACAATCTCGGCCTTCTTAATGCTGGCAGCCTCAAACCTCCCCGGAGTGTCAGGAAGACAAATCGCTCGGATGGCGTTGAAACAACTGGGAAGGCAAAACCTAAGAAAGTAATCCTTGCAGAGGGAACCAGCTTTCAGGATTTGCTTACATCACCTTCAGTGTCAACAGTCTCAAATAAAAAATCTGCATGGTTTGTTTGATTCAATTCACTGGCACAGTGTGCTCAGCACTGTCGTTTTGAAAGTCACAAAAGGGACTTAAATTTATTTTAACACATGCACGTGCACGCTCATCATCATCATCGTCATCTGTTTTTTAACTGTTGTCTCTTTTTTAAGGATTAGTCATCAGAATAGCACATTTCTTTTGGGATCTTTTTCTCATTTGTTTTAGGCATGTGGGTATATAGAAAATTGAAATGAGAATTTAATATGAAGATGAAAGGAACAGACTGATACTAATTCATACATTCTTTTTCGTTGGACTTTATTTCCCCTTTTGCAAGTGTTGCTACAGCTGATTTCATTTGCTCAAGTTTCAGCAATTTGCCTCTGCTAGCACCAATCTTCCCATTTGTCCACACTTTGGTGGCTGGGCAAAAATTAACAATGTGGAGTTCGGAATAATGCGTAGAATTCTTAAGAATTTGACAATTTTACCAGGGCGGCTTATGCCTACTCTTCTTTTGATTTTCATTTGCCAAGGGGTTTTGTTTTTTAACATGCATAAAGTACACACAAAATCTCCGAGTTTATAGCCCGTCTCCAATAGGGCTTTAGGCATTAAGACTCCTCCCTACCCAGCTGGAACCAGGGTGACTATTTTTCAATAGAAACAAAGTTCATGCTGACCCGTGTTTGAACTCGGAATGTTGTCTCTGCATGCGGAATGCCCACCACCTGAGCTATACTTGTCCCTTGCATACTTATTCTTAGATTAATTTCTTCATATTTCATCCTTATATTTTTCACACACATGCATGAATCAGTTTGCTCAATGTTACTATCATTTTTCCTTGAACTGTGTGCTTCTTAGTCCTTCAACTTCAACATATAGTAATATTCCTGTTGTACACAAAATGTATGCACATTTCATTTCAAGATGAATATTGATAGAGAAAAGCATGCCAGTATGATTACTTTCAAATTTTTTTCTAGGGGCAGCAATTCCTCTATACCAGAGCTTATCACAAGACAAGCAAAAAGTATCAATACTATCAGGAGTCAGCGGCCAAGCAGTGCCAAACTTCAGCAACGGATTCGCCCACAGTCTGCTGGGAAGGGACGTCCACAGTCTGCAAAAGAGCCATTGTGTGAAGGGAAAGAAGGAAGAGTAGAATTGGATGGTTAGCTTTGACTTATTTGATAATTTACTTAATGTTCTGTTCTGTACAGTGCATCCAATCTTCTACATTTCTTCTGATTTCAGCTATTCTTCTCTTAATACTAGGTGTTGACTCCCAATCACCTTGGATACTTTACTCAGAGCAGTTCAAATTAATTCATATTTAACTCATTCCCACCTAAGCAAAGGCAAATTTGGAGCTGTTTTAGGCCCTTTTTCACATATCGCGTCCCTACTAGTTACGTCTGACCTTCCCCACCCTCCTTGAATCCTGGTAGATCTAAGATACCCCCTGTATCCGAAAACCTTGCCCCAATTCACTCCTGTTTGCTCCCACCGCAATTTTATGACATAACATGATAATTCATTGTCGCAACTCTTCCCACATTGATCGTCCGTGACCACCTGTCCAGTTATTGATCAGCGTCAGATAGGTCTTGCCTTCAGCTACTCTCATAGCAACCTCGCAATACCCCAAAAGCATCATACAAAGGAGCGGTAAGCCTTGGTCTGCTGCCTACAGAGCTTATCTTGACACCCGACCTTGTCTTCGACCACTCCCAGGTCTATGCAGCAGCAAGTCAGAAGGTTTGCGTCTCTCTCACTACCTTATTACTTACGCAATAGGGGGATGCGAAGAGAGCCCAGAGAGCTAATCTCGACCCTGGCCAAAGGTGTTGTGCAATGCAATGTAACCACTTGACCGCTGGCTTGTCTTCAACTCCTCCCAGCTCTGTGATTTCCCCTCAGATCAGACCCTAGTTAGGGGTACATCTCTACCCGCTATAGAAAAGTGCACCCTTTTGTATCAGGTGATAACGGGCGATCGAGGTAGGAATGAGTTAAGATTTTTCTCCATTAATTTTTCACTGTTATTTCTCTCTACATTGTTAGTGGCTATAATTTTTATTTTCTTTGCTTTGAGTAAATGCTCTTTTCCTTGCTATATTTTTTTACTGCCATGATAACTTCTCTTAATGTTTTATTCCCATCTTTTCTGTCTCTCATTTTTTCTATTGTTGAACAAGTGTGATGACAAAATACTCTTTTAATCACTGAGAAGATTCCTGTGGTTCTGTTCTCTAATCTTATCAAGACTTTATGGCACCTTCTCAGCCAGTTCTAATCTCAAGTCTTCATGATTATTTTGTTTTGTTTTCCATCTCTTTTGGTGGCCTACATTTTTTCTGTTGTCACATCTTATTTACAGTGCTATTATTTTTTAATTTTGTCTCTTCATGAGGTTTAACATTAGGGGCAAAGTTTTTTTGTTTTTTTTTAAGATTGTAATCTATATCGTGCGACTTAATTTTGGAGGCACATGGAACTTTGAGGTGTTTAGAGTAGTTCAACACAGTTCCAAATTTACATTTAGACATCATGTTCCATTTTCATCACAGACCTCAATATCTAGTGTAACATGTTTCTCTTTTATGTGTACACATAATTATTACGGTAGTTTTTATTCTTATCACTAGTACAAGGACATCGTAAAGATATGACATCGAAATCCTCGCCTAGAGGAGGTATCTCATACTGTCCGGGCTATGTCCATGCCTCACCTCATGAGCAGGTTGTCAGCCAGAGGGAGGGCAGGGCTTGGGCTGGACCTCCTGCCGGCTACAAGTTGGATCCATCTCTGAACTGTGTTGACGCAAGATCAGGTGAGAGTTCAGTTGAGGTATTGTGGGGTTTTTTTTATTGACATGTTTTAGCTAGATCTAGATCAACTCTAATGATTCCTACTTTCACATAAAATATAGACGTTGTGAATATATATTATAACATAGACAATGTAAATGGAAAAAAAATGGCATCACAGTGCCTTTGTAATCTTGAAATACTCACTTCACCTGTCACTATGTCACAGTTTATATTTGAAATACTCTTTTACCTGTCACTATGTCACAGTTTGTATAAACTATCACACCCAGCATCTGTGGGAACTGTTTCTCTCCCATCCTTCATGTCACATTCACAGCATGTTTGTATTCACTCTTTAGCTTCCAGCCAGATTATGGAGGACTGTAGAACACCACAGGTTCCATGTTCATCACCTGTGTGCAGTGATGGAGAAGATGAGCAGCTCATGTGGGTTTTTGTTGTGTAGTGCCTGATTGTGCGAATTTGTGTATGAGGAAAGGGAGGTTCGGATGAGGAGGTGTGTGTGCATTAAAGCCTTAATCTTTTTCAAAGTCCATTTTTATTCACTCCCCTGAGAAAATGCTTATATTTCGACGGTACAAGTAAAGAAAACAATTTTTATAACTATAAGAAAATATATTCTTGATTTTCATGTGTTAGTAAAATAAAGACGAATATTGGATGTTATCTTTGCTTCATTTATAATTTACATGTATTCTATTTCTTCAAGTGTAGCAACAGTTTTTGTAGGTATCACAAAGTTTTTCATATTCAAGGAACACATGAAAAACAGTTCAGACTGAAAGATGTTAAATGACGAAATATTATGGCTTATGAAAATGATAGAGTAATAAATAAATAAAGTGGGACATTTTAAATTGTGCTTGGAATTGACAAATCTTCTCAAATTGATTGCTTTCTTATGCTAAAAATAAAGAGTTATCTCTGCTTTGGATTCTATTCTCTAATGTAATACTCCTCGAAACTTCCTCTTAAACCTCTTCAAAAAATGCATCGATATCTCCATGATATATCTGAAAATATCATATTATTCAGAAACTTTTTTGTGATCTACCAAAGGATAGGTTACGTGTGTAAATTCAAAATTTCAGGGCTGTGAGCAAAATATTTAATGAATAAAATCATTGAAGATATCAAATTTAATCACTCGTGACATGATATATTCTTTTAAGTGATATACTTCAGATTTATGGTTGAAATATTTTGTTAACTTTTGTAAACTTGAAAGCTAGATTTTTATAATGTTGAAAAACTATGAAGACAAAAATAAGAGCTAAGCATAATTTTTCTTTCAATTTATTTCATATACCCAGTGGTATAAAATGAAAAACACAACTTAGGCCTACACTTTTATGATTGACTCATCAGTTTTTAATGCCGATAAGTATACATTGTGTGAGACATACTATCAGCATGTTACATTTATGAATGTCAGAAGGATGAGATGTCATGCAACGAGATGTCATGTTTTATGAATTGGGAAACATGTATACTATTATGTTACATTGAATCTTTCTTTTTCCTCTGTTTTCATTGTCACATACCTCTAGCTATTAAGGTGTAAAATAACTGAAATCTATAATTTTTTTTCTTGAAAATAGTGAGGGTTTACTGTATGTTTTTGTGTAAAAATAACATGCAGATCCGTCAACTATTTTTTAAACAAGACACCATATATATATATATATATATATATATATATATATCAGGTTGAAAACTCCACCACTGTTACGGCGACCTATCTCCCAACCCATTCACCTCTCTCTTCCTACTGTCGATGATGGTCCTGAGGAAAACAAGGATGACCTTGACACAGAAAGGTACTGATAAAAATTAATTAAGATAAATAACTGAATAAAGTAACACAGGCCATACTTTAATGCTGAGGAATATGTGTTATACCTTTGTTATTTTTTCTTTATTAAGTTTTCTGATTTGGATTCAGAGTCCTGATTACTTCTGTTGGGTCTCATTCTGTGTTGGCCATGTGTGGTATATACTCAACATTCTCTTCTGAAATAACACACCAACTACCTCATATTATCTTGAATGAATTTAAAAAATTGATTATTCATCACTCATAACCATCAAGAAGTGTGAACCATATATACATTTCAGAACTTTCAAATTAGTTTGTCATTTTTAAGTTTCTGTTGCTCAAAGTAGTGCTAAAAAAAGAATCTTTTATATGTTTATGTTTATCTCTATCCCTTTTTTTCCAATTTAGGCTGTTGGAGCAAGCAAATAAATTTGTGTCTAAGGCAAAGGTAGAAGGGAACAACAAGATACAGCTGAAGACTGTACAGGCTACATTGCCTATTAGTGCTTCACATGACACTCAGTCAGATCTAAGCACCAATGCAAGCCCGTCTGAAAAATTTGTCATGGAAACCATTGTGAAAAAATCACTGCAGAGACAGAAGAAGACTAAAGGGTGTCCACAGAAATATGGAAATTCATCACAAAGAGGTTCACAGTTAACGGAGAACTCTGATATCACGGAAAGTGATGAATCAGATAGTAATGATTCATCAATATATGACAGTAGTACTGATGATAAAGAAGGTGGCCTGTCCTTAAAAGTCATGAATGAAAAG
This sequence comes from Tylodina fungina, assembly GCA_031762815.1. NCBI lineage: Eukaryota > Metazoa > Mollusca > Gastropoda > Umbraculida > Tylodinidae > Tylodina > Tylodina fungina. Next base: position 7,511 of record JAUEKS010023373.1, read on the forward strand.
AAATGTATTGGAGTCGAGATCAAACAGGGCAGTCAGGTGATGCAGACCAGTGCCCAGAAAGCCTCCGGTCTCAAATCTAGCCCTTCCACAAAAAGTCAAAAGAAATTTTTACATCCTGATGAAAACTATAACAAATACAAGCTGCTTGAATTTCCAGAAAATAAACTTGAAGTTGGTAGGTCTCCAGAAAGTGAATATGCCCTAAGGTCAAAGTTCAGAATGGGACATTCTGGTGTTCAGATTCGAGAGGATATGAACATAACAGTTGACATCACACCCAGAAACATAGGGAGAAAGGTTGTGAGTTCAAACCCCAAATCTGATCCTAAGAAACTTTTGACAGAGTCTGAATGCCCAGAGGCAGCGAGTGGCGACCACTCTGATTGTTTCTGTAGTAAGGGATTAGATCTGCTTGGCCTAACTCCTGAAGAAATTACTTCCTTTAAGGAAACTATAGAGAAATCATCAGTTCCAGAAACAGGTGAGGAAAGGGTCAAGAGTTCAAGTGTTGCTGATTTCAAGCAGCAAACAGTTCCCGGCAATTCAAAGTCTTTGGTTTCCATGGTTACAGTCCAATATGAAGGTGAAGAAGAAAAAGTCCCTGTGAAGCTAGAGCAGAAAAAGAAAAAGTCCATGAATGAGGTGGAAACATTGATGTCCCAACTGTCAGTATCCGAGACTGGTGTCACTTTCAATCATTGTGACAAAACAGCTGGATCTGTATCACAATTACTCCACAAGTCCAAACCAGAGCAGAACTACTATGAGAAGGCTCGGTCATCTTCCCCATACTACCCCAAGCCTGAATCTACCCAGCCAATCTCAGAGAAAGACAGTATACTATTGTCAAATAATAAGCTATACAAAACCACCAAAACTATAGAATTCAGCCCTGGCATGTCTGAAGAGGTTGTGTCTCGGAGTGTGATCTCCTCACAAAGATCTGACAAATCCTCGAGTGTTCCCTTGTGGCCAAGTGACATTAAGAAACAGCAGGTGAGACACTGAATTTAAATTTTGGTGGAAACTAGAGATATCTGCACACATAAGGAACTTTATATATAAATGTGTATGGTACATGACTATGACATTCCCATATGTAATGCATAGTTTGTTGAACGTTTGTTTCTTTAAGTCTTTTTTTTATTGCTGATGTTTTTCCTCACCTGCTTATTATGTTCTCATCTGTGTCCACTTGTTTATCAATTTTACTTCAGGAAAATCACAAATTGAGCCAATCACCATTCGAAATGAAGGCTGTGACCACCCCAAACAAAGATGTAGAATCCAAAACTGATGTCTTGAAGGAAAGCCAGGACTCCAACATGAAGGAGTTAGAGAAGCTGTTGCTTGAGGCCAAGACCATGGCCAAGTCTAGCCTCAATGATGCTGCAGTAAGTTGGAGCGGTGGCAAGGGTAGTCAAGCAACGGGTTCTGGTCTCAACTTGTAGAAATCACAAGAAAAGGGAATATTAGATTTGAAGATTTGAATAGCGTTGGATTTTTATGAGATCATTGTTCCTTTTCTTTACTGACTTTTATGTTTAATATGCATATTTGTTGTTTTAACAGAATGTTAAACTTTAACTGTTATTCTCTCGGCTGATGATATATTTCTTCAATACACAGCTTAGATTTATTTATTAAATGTATTAATTTTTTAACTGACTTTCAGAAACACCGACCGTCAAGTGGAAAGAAATCTTCAGTAGGACTCAAATCACAGGTCAATAGTTTACCGGTGAGTGAATGATTAATAAAAACAACTCCCATTGGTTTTTGAGGGTGATGAGTTGTCTGTAATTGGGTAGCGCCTGATCTTTATAAAGGTGTTACATTGATATTGTCAATGGACTATTTTATAACACTTGCTCCTTTTAATTTTGTGATGTGGCACAAAAATAGTCACTAATGGAGCTTCTCTCCTTGGCTGATCATTGGGCATGAAGTAGGAATACTTAGTGGCAAGTAATGTCATGACTGCACTACATGCTTCACTAGCATAGAATAGTGATACCTCGTACACAATGTATACACAGTGGCCAACTTTCTGGATGATTAGAACCAGGACTTTCATTGTCTAAAACACCATGGGTGGCACAAGTCATCTGGTTGTGAAACATTTGCTCCAAAAAAATGAGAGAGACTTCTAAAAAAGGAAAGTCTAGTATCTTGGTGATGATGCTATTTTGAAAATGGTGCAACAGGAGTTTCTATTTGCCTTGTGACATTGTCTTGAAGGTGAAGTCACATTTAATGTGTGTAACTGTAAGCCCTAAGACGGTCATCCCCCATGTCACTGAGACCTTGCAGTAATGTAGATACTTTTTGTAGGGATCTCTGTCAGTATGCTGTACTGTTGTCAGCACTGCTGTCCTTTCCTGTATGCTCTTGAAGCTGGTCATACACCTGGCAACCTTTCTCGTCATGATAGATTGGTGGGGGTGCTTGTTTAATCACCAACTGCACAACCATACAACAGGCTGTGCTGGATTACATGTTACCTGTTGTACTTTTCATGTGAACCAGCCCCACTACTTTATGGTTAAGAGGGGAAAAGGGGGTGGGGGAGGGGAGGGATGTGTTTAGCTATTTTTAGCACATGTGATTAAAAAAAATTGTTTGTTAATGAATTCATCTAGATTTATAATGTTTTTTATAGCAGCAATTTCTTCAACTGCGTGTTTGAAATGATTATATATGTTTGATTTGTAATCAAAGTGTACATTTTGGTGTTTTCTTTTATATTTTTCCATAGTTTATGGCTCATTTCTCAGAATTGTGCATTTTTACAAAAATTTGACTAAAATACCAGAAGACCAAGATGAAGACTAAGATGAAAAGTCGAGGGTTCGAGCCCTGGTTCACCCAAGATTTTTTTCAGTTTTCTCTGTCCCACGGCTCATGTGGTGTCACGTCCTGTCGGAGATGGACGTTAAAACGTAGGTCCCACCTCTGATATAACCTTCATGAGTTGAAAAGGGGTGTAAAACTCAAGT
>JAUEKS010023484.1:0-10508 GCA_031762815.1 Tylodina fungina
GTGTGAATGCAGATAAGTACAAGAAAACATGGATGCACCCAAGATGCAAAAACTGGCACATGGTCGACTATGTGATCGTCTACCAGCGAGACATTAAGGATGTCTGTGTGACCCGGGCCATGAGGGGTGCTGAGTGCTGTTCAGATCACAGGCTGTTGAGAACAGTTTTATGAATTGTACAAGAGAAAGGCCAAGACCATCAGAGTAAATTTCAACATAGCCAGGATAAAGAGTGAAGGCTGTTTGATGCAATTTCAACAATCTCTAGAGGAGAGGTTCTCAGATGGCCTCGAATCAGATGTAGTGGTCTGAATTCAGGAACATCATTACTGAGACAGAAAAGCAGGTGCTCGTCTTCCACCAAGCCTTCCACCAAGTCCTGCATAGCATCTGGGAGGAGGAGAAGATGCCAGATGACTTTCGCGATGCAGTCATCATATCCCTGTACAAGAACAAGGGAAGCAGTGCAGATTGTGGCAACTACAGGGAGAATCGCTCCTCTCCACCGCTGGGAAAATCCTCGCAAGGGTCCTTCTCAATGGACTGGTTAGTGTGTCTGAGCATTCGCTCCCGGAGGCACAGTGTGGCTTTAGGCCAGGAAAACGAACGGTGGACAAGATTTTCGCTGCGAGACAGATCCAAGAAAAGTGTGCAGAGCAGAACATGCCATAATACTCAGTATTCATTGATCTGACCAAGGCTTTTGATACGGTCAACAGAGAAGCCCTTTGGTCCTCACTGGAGTGTATTGGGTGTCAAAATAAGTTTGTGTCTATCATTCGGCTGTTTCACGATGGCATGACAGGCCAGGGCCTCCCAAATGGTGATGTGACTGAGGAGTTTGAGATCCACAATGGTGCGAAGCAGAGCTGTGTCCTGACACCAGTATTCTTCAACATCTTCTTCTCTCACATGCTGTTCCAAGCTGACTGGGGCCTAGAGAAAGGGATTTCGATCCGCTACGTCCGGATGGCTTACTCTTCGATCTCCGCCACCTCAATGCCAAAACCAAGTGTCACTACAGCCTGGTCCAGGAAGTGCTCTTTGCTGATGACTGCGCACTGATGGCCCACACAAAATCAGATCTGCAGGTTATGCTTGACTGCTTTTCGGAAGCCTCCAAGCTGTTTGGCCTGACAATCAGTCTCGGCAAGACTGAAGGATTACATCAGTTTTCACATAACACAGACACCACAGCACCACCCATCACCATCGAAAGCACCCAGCTCTCCAATGCCTCAAGCTTCAAGTATCTGGGCAGCACTATCTCTCAGGATTGTTCCCTTGACAGAGAGATTGACACTCGCATCAGCAGATCAAGTCAGTTGCTTGGGAGACTCCGCAGCAAAGTTCTGAGCCAGCACAACATTTGCCTGTCCACAAAGCTGAAGGTGTACAACGCCGTGATTCTTCCATCCCTACTTTACGGATGTGAAGCATGGACAACATATCATAGGCACATCAAGAAACTAGAAGGCTTCCGTATGCGGGCTCTCCGATCTATTCTTGGCATCAGATGGCAGGACATGATCACAAATCTTGACACTTGTGCTTGTGAAAGCACAGCTACGGTGGGCTGGTAATATCATCCGCATGGAGGAGCATCGAATACCTAGGCACCTGGTGTTAACAATTTAGGGCCACAACTCCAATTAAACTGCACTGCTGCAAACCTGATAACCCATAAACGTATTCATATTAAATGTCACACTCTTATTGATCTCAGCTAATTTTCGTTAGAACATGGCTCATGTGATATAACCAGATGCCTATAACTCCAAAACCGCTCTCCTCATCTTCATCTTCTTAACTCTCAAAAACACCGCAACCCAGGGCTCAAACTAAACAGATGACCACTTGTTACACATTTTGCTATAACACGGTATTCCTAAGACAACGTCTACTCCTAGATCTAGTCAAAAACTGCGCTGGAGCCCCTCCGAACACTTGCTTTTCCCCTCCCCTCCCCTGAAAACTTACTCATGGTTCCTCAAAGCAAAATCCTCTTTCTTTTCCACAATTCAAAGTCAAGCCAAGTGTTTGGCCATCAAAGACTATTATGGCTGTCTATATTTCAACATCCTCCTGTTAACTCTGGTTTACAACAGTTACTTTGCTAACCCTTGGCGATTTTTTTCTAACCTTTCAACCCCACCCCCATTTCCACGCACCCACGCTTCTCTGAATCACTTGTTCTAGGCATAACAATGAAGTAATATTGGAATGGTCCATTATTATAGACTGTATGGGTATCAAGGTGTAAACAATCAACCCCGCTCTGAATAACCATTGACAATACAATAGGATAAGACTCCGTCCCTTTCCCCAATAAATAATGGCCAAACCAGATGCTAACACTGTGCAAATAAGCCTTCTTTTGCTGTGGCCAGAGTGTCTGACCAATCAGAAATGTTGTGTTTGTCAAACTAAATGAAAAGAATGCGAAAATGTGAGTGTTCCTAAGGCTACCCACCTTGGAGGGGGCAAAGAAGACGGGTTTATCCGACGTCACAGCTAAGAGTTGGTAAAACAATGACGGAAATACATGGCATATGCAGGTTAAGGGTTAAGAAACGATTGTGTAATCCTATCATAAACATTATGGGCTACTTTTTTTGGTTGACATCTTCAAATCTAGTTATTGCATGAGTTAATAAAAAAATTATGTCAATGCCAACAAGACAAAAAACATCTTTAACGGCTCTTTCAGTGACTCTTCAATTTATATTGATAGAGAGCTGAAAACATCCCTCTTTCCAGTACACTGGCAATGCTGTCATCATCACAGACAGCATTGAACTGGCTGACTTTGTATGGCATTGTTTGCTATCACCAACTGTGTAAACATTGGAAATATGTTGAGTCATCCCTGGTGTTAAAACATGGATCTGTAGAACCAAAGTATTGTTGACACCTGTATGTGGGTCACAGACATGTCAACTGATGTTAAACCAATTATAAAAGCTTTTTTTTTAATGATATGCATCTGCGCCAAATTCTGAGAGTCACGTGGTTTGACTCCATATGCTGTGAAACAGTGAGAAGTTGTAGCAGCCAGCAACCAGTCTCATCATTGATTTGTTGAAAGTGTGTCTCTAGGCTAGGTCATGTTGCAAGACTAAGCAAAATTGTAAAGCAGCTGTTTTGATGCCCATTGGGATAGAGGCAAAGATGCTATTCCCAAACTAATGAGGCAACAAATAATGAAGCCCAACCTCAATATGGCAGACAGAGGCTGGCATATTACAAATAGTCTGCTCAGTAAAAAGGTAAAGGTAGTCCCATAACCTTTCGGTCGTAGGGGAATGAAGTGTTAGAACCTTCATTGTTTTTGGGCCAGCATATTGAGGACGGTGCCCAGTCCTCTCCCTTGCTGACTTTACGGTCCCCAACCCTGAAGAGGATCGGGTACCCATTTACAGCTGGGTAAACTGGAGAGCGCGAGGATGGGAGAGTAATAAATTACCCTGCATGGGAATCGTTCCCCGGTCGCTGAGGGGAAAGGAAATGAGGTGAAAGGAAAGTTCTCTAACCACTTAGCCAATCCAGCTCACAGTCTGCTCAGTAGCCAAGTAAAATAAAAGGCTCTGTTTGCCTCATACACAATGAGGCGCAGAGGTTTTTCTAAGTCTAGGAAATAACTTGCACAATTGAATTGATCCACAAGGGGATCCATGGACCTGATAACATCAAAATTGGTATCTAAACATCTATTATTGGGACATCTCGCACTGTTTTTATTAAACATTCTAGGGAATCAGTCATTTTTTTCATTGCAAACCATATGAACTTCCAATATTTCACCTAACAATTCTTTTCCATAATCATACAAATGAAGGTGCAGTGACGAAGCGGTAGAGCATTGGATTATGGACTGAGAGGTACCGAGTTTAAAGCTCACTGGCGGCAAACAATTTTATTTTTTCCTTATGTAAGAACATTTACCCCCATTGATTAACTCAACCCAGGCAAAAGTGGGTACAATTTCAGCTGGAAAAGTATTCTGTGCTTGACTAGCATCCTATTCAGGAAGTGATGATGAAATCTGTCACTTTCCACTTCATGCTACTGAAACTGGGATGAACTTTGGCCCTATGAGCCCAAGGCTCGAAAGAACTATTTAAAAATATTAATTACACAAATGTCTCCTAACTGGTAGTAAACATTGTGCAGTGGGTTTCACAAGGGGAATAGCTCAACAATGTCATTACAACTTACCCTTTCAAAGAGAATTTCTTTTCTCCAAACACTCTTATCATAAAGTGTGCAGGGCAGTCCTCTTGGAATGTTGTCGGAATGATGACATAGTGGCCAGGATCTAACTCAAACCGGCCACTCACCTCACGAAAATTGACGTGGCAGTTAGTTTTAGCAACATCTGGGTAGTAGCGAAAGTGTTTCAGGGGAAGTTTGTACTTGGTATCATCAGTCTGTTAGGGCAAATCAAAGGACACATATAAAATACTTATATATTATGTATAAACACATATATGTGTATGTATATATCAATGTATGTATGTATATACACTGTACACACACACACACACACACACACACACACACACACACACACACACACACATGCCGGGTGCTTTTCGAAAACCCAACACTTTGCTTTAAGACTAGTTCCTGAGATATAGCCTGAAAAAGGTGAAGAGTCCAACCTCGGGGTCAAATTGGGCTAAGGTTACCAAAGGTATCTACGTCAACCCATACATAAACTGTGTGAAGGATTTTATTCAAATCGATCTATAAATCTGTTAAAATTGTGTTTTATTAGGGTCACAAAAAAGTAGAAATTTGAAAAAAATCGGAATATTTTTTAACACTTTGTCCACTCCCATCTAGCCGCATTTTGTTGCGTAAGAACAAAAGAAAAACCAAAGTACCATATACCATTATGTTCATTTTTTATGCTCTTTCTATCTATGACTAGTGTGCATGAATACAAGCGATTCTCTGCCCGTTGAAAGAAGTGCACATGCTATCGTCTGCATTGATTATTGTTATTTGAATGGAAAAAAGTAAAACGTAATGAAGTCTAACTTTAAAGCTGATTTTCTCTGTTTTGTACTTTTCTGTTCTCATCACTTAAAATGATCATAGCTTCAATAATAGTAAAGATAGGCCTATTTACAAAATTCAAGTTGCATGTTGATCGGGAATGTCTCCTCTTCATTTATATGCATTTAACATAAAATCCATGATTTTCGCAAAGAGTGTGCTTATATATATTATATATTATATATATTATATGTAAACCAAAAAGGAAATTTAGTTACATGAATACATCCAATACTTCTTCATATTTACTTGCTGCGCTCACTTTCTTTGATTCTATTTAAGCTCACATTCTATTTCTTCTCTAGAAGAACTGGTCCTTTCACATAAATTGAAATCTTATCCAGCGTCGTCCTTGAGGGCATTTACGATTTGTGTTTAAGTTTAAGCCTGTCCAGTTCACCATTTTGTCCATATATTTTTGTCTTGGTCGACCTCTCCTCCTCTTCCCTTCCATTTTACCTTGAATAGCATCTTTCATTTGAAAGAATCTCGAGTATCGGCCGATGTTACCCAGGATTCCGGTGTTGCGTACATCTGCGTCTCTCATTATTTGCTCCGTATATAGATTAAATAAATGGGCTGATAATATACACCCCTGACGATCACTCTATGAAAAATGACAAATATGCCATCTTATCACAGCCTCTTGGTTGGTATATAAAGCTGATATAAATGATATTAGGTGTGGCGGAAACCCATTTGTTTCATTGTTTCAAACAAGTTCAAATGGCCAACAATGTTGAAAGCCTTAGTGTAGTCGATAAAAATAAGGTATTCTTCGTTGTCCATTCATTCAAGTTGTTGCCTTTTCCATTCATCTGGCCACTCTTGCATTCCCATATCTTTTTGCACAATAGATGTTTTGCCCTCTTGCCAGAAGTCCCGAATATTTCAGAAATTCTGCAGGCATGCTGTCTAGATGGGTGATTTCCCATTTTGTAGATGATTGACGGTGTCTTTGATTTCACATTCAAGTGGTGGGGGCTCTAGGTCTGATGTTACAAAGTTTCTATTAGATGATATCACTTGTTCGAGCTTTGAAATAGTTCCTCACCTCATTCTTTCCATCTCGATAGGGCTTTACTAGGGTCTGATATTGTTTCCCCCAACTTGTTTTTCATGCATAGTTGGTTTGGTGAAAACTGTTTATGTTTAACTATTTTTACCTGGTTGTAAAATTCTTTGGTTTTAGGCTGACTATCCAATTCCGTGATTTTCTGATATTCTTACTCTAACCAAGTGCATTTGTCATGCCATATTTTCCGTTGTACTTCACGTTTTAAGCTCTGGTATTCCCTTTTTTGTTTGTTTAAAGAGCATTTTTTTTATTTGTAGCAAGCTGTATAGTTTCTTTGCTAATCCATGGCTTTGTCTTCCTTTTGGGCGTACTACCTAGTGTGCTGTTTGTAGTAGAAATAAATATTTATTTGATATTTTGCGGGACTTTCTCTTCGAGGAGAATGTCACCCGACTAGTGCTCCTACAGGATTCGGACATGTCTCCAGTAGGACTGTTTTAAAAAAAAAATCTATCTCATCATTACCTAGAGTTTTTCTAGCCAGGAAATCTCTCTCCCCAGTAGCTCTACAATCCTGAGCAATCCTGAGAGTCTCAATTGATGCAGGATATTTCTTACTTCTGTTTCTTTTCATGGCATTGCAAGTTTTTGGCACGAGTACATTCAGTTGGTTGACGTTACCTTCTGAACGGTTCTGGCTGCTATCCAATCTTTGTTTCTGATGTGCCCTGGGCCAGAATCTAGACGTGTTCAACTCTCACCTTCCAAGCCGTTGTTTTTAAAAAAATCATCCACCTTATCCACTGAGAGTTAAGCGTTATATAGGAAGGAAACGCCTTCCTTGGTAGGGGTTTCATGGCGCCCCTTGCTCGACAGGTACAGAGTACAAAGGCGATTTAATTTGAGTATGGGCACCACTCACATATCCCAGCTCTCCTCTCTAAACTACCACCCTTTGGTCCGCTATTGCAGGGACAAAGTCATCATCATGTTGTTGGCCTCCATATCGTCGTTCCACCAATCCGCCACCCGTGGACGTGCTGGGATGGGGATGGTCGTCCCATACATGTAGACCAAGCGGGGTTCATCCATTGAGCACAGTCGTGCATTGCCACCCAAATTTATCAGGCTATTCATCTTCCAATATGGTTATGACAACAAAAATATAATGTAATAAATCTCTATTTATCATTACAATTTAAACCACAAATTTCTCCTTACCCTGATCTAGTATAGTTAAGTGCAACGCGCTGGCATTGCTCTTTGTCACAGGCCAACCCCAGTGCTTTTCTACACCGGCACAGACTAGTCCTAGTGATTTGTGGCAATTCAAGCCTTGTGCTCAATTTTCATGAGAAACAACACTAAAAATAGACCCAACACGTGTTAGGGAGGATCTTGAACAGCATTATCAAACGTACTCTTGAGCACCGAGCCAACATTGCTCTAACACCAGATCTATCATGCTGCCCTGAAAACAGATCTGCCCTCTTTTGACAAAAGGACTCATATCCATAATTAAGTCAAATTGAGTTATTAACATATTCTATTTCTGAAGATCAGGGCGCACTTTTCCATCTGGGTCTTGTGGTTCCATCATAAAAACTGACCATTTTACAGCAGGTTTTAGAAATGCGACTTGACCTAATTTCTTGTTAGTTAAACACAGTTTATGACAAAAGGACGCATATAAAATAATTTTATGACAAAAGGTCGCATATCAGTATATACGACTGAATGCAGTAAAACATGTGTATTGATGTCATAACACGGGCATCGTTTTATGACAAAAGGTCGCATATCGCTATGTGAGACCATTTGTCATACAAAAAATTTTGCGAGCCAATGTGGCAAATTTCATAACTAGTATCACTAAAAGAATCTGGCACCGGCATTCTTTTCTCCACCACGTGATTTGAATGTTCTTTGAGCGGCGAAGAAACGCATCACTTGTTTACATTGAAAATGGACTCGAAAATTGACAGGAGTGAATCAAAAGAAGCAGACGACACTAGCACGGGCCAGAATGGTAAAAGAATGAACACCTGGTCTGTCGAAGGTAGATCTAGTGGTTCTAGATCTAGATCTATAAACCTAGATCTTCATCTTGATATTGTTCGAACTAATGTGAAACAAACCTTAGATCTAGATCTAGTTTCTAGTAGTTCATAATAATCGTGTTAATTGAAGTGGTTTATTCGTTTTTGGGTCACATCATTTCCCATATTAAAATTATATGAGTAACGTGTGGACTAAAGAAGTGTTCAATTAAATCTGTAAAAATGTTGTTGAATATGAAACATTTCCCATCCAATCAAGTCCAGTTTCATTGACTGATGAGTGAGTGTGCATGTGGGTCAGTGTATACACAAGTGAATCAGTGGGTGAGTGCATGTGAGGGAGGGAGTAGACTTTTGGGCATGTGTAGGTGAATGAAAGTATGAGTGCGTATGCACGTGATTGAGAAGTAGATGGGCGTATGTATGTCAATGCTTCTAAATTATTTTAGATGCACTCTATCTAGTCTTTTGAACTGTGAATTGAGTATTGTTGTAAAATTCACTTCCAGGGGAAGTAATGGCTGATAGCTCGAGCAACACAGAATTTGATGACATTTTGGACGACATTCCGCTGTCAGAAATTGCAAGACTGCGTGATCAAGCTGCTGCCAAGCGCAGCGAACAGTCACTGCACAAGTGTAACAAACCCTCTAATGGAATCAACAATTCTGCCTATGATGCAGATCTAGTCCAGCCATTCCTGACAATGCTGCTAGTTGTATAAGCGATTCTTCTGGCTTCTTGGGCATGGAGAAATCAAACAATATGTGAACCCTGTGACTCTTCATCATCCTGTGATGACAGCGACACGGATCCAGATTTCACCCTCCCCTAAAAGGAAAAGGCAAACAGTGATGCCAATGGAATGACTGTTACAGGGATGGTTAATCAAACATATCAAGAAGACCAAGAAATGAAAATCGATGAAGATTGTATGACTTATGATGTTGCACGTGGCCAAAGCAGAAAAAGAAAATCAGTGGAAAAACAGAATGAAGAAAGGTTAAGAAAAGTAGTTCAGAAGAATCAAGAAGCTCATGAGACATTGGTTGGGTGTAGCAAACAGATGCAAAAAATTGTGCACAGAGAATTTCCCGGAGGAACAGAGGAAAGAGATCAACAGACTGTTCTGGGAGACTAACTGATGTGATTGACGTTTTGTTAGGCAATATTCAAGAAAGACAGAGTGCAAAGTGAGGAAATCAAGAATGGAAGTTCCAAAGAAATCATGCACACATCATTTTAGCTTCCGAAGAGATAGTGGAACCTACATAACTGTGTACAAACAATTCTTCCTCACCACCCTAGGATGTAAGAATAATAATGACAAATTGATACGTTCAGCATTTAAAAACACCACAGCCGGCAACGATGGATCTATTTACTCCCCCGAGGACAAGAAGGGTAAACACCCATCATCTCACAAAATTGAAAATTCCATTATATATGAACACATTGAGAAGTATAATCCAACAATTTCCCATTACAGACATGAACACGCCCCTGGAAGACGATACCTTTCATCAGACATAATAGTCAGGGTTTTGCACCAGAACTTTTGTGACAACAAGCAGTGAGTGTCATATAACTTATACTATAAATGTCTCAAAGAAATGAAAATATCAATGGCTCATTTAGGGAATGAAGATTGCGAGACATGTAAGTTGTTCGAACAACACAAAACTGATTGTTGATGTGAACTTCTTTGACGATTAGTACGGACCATATATTTTACATAAACAGAAGCACATCGATGCCAGGAGAGAGTACAAATCCGATGCTGATATTGTGAAACCCGCAAGCTTACCGGTGTTTGCAGCCAACTTGCAAAAAGTCCTACAGTTATCACGAATGGACCAGTACAAGAGAAATGATTTGACACCTAGATTATGTATCTTCAACGAAACATTTGCAGAAGTGGGTCAGCAGAGTGGTCTACGCGGAAAGAAAAAGCACCACGGCAACACCACTGTCGTGTGGCATGAAGCCCTCGCAGGAAGATGTGACGAGGATATCACATCAACATTTCATAAGTTCCTTGCGAAGCAGAGAGATGCCGAGGAAATCACCATTTGGCTTGACAATCGTGCGGCACAGAATAAAAACTGGACTCTGTATACCATGCTGGTATTCGCCGTAAACAAACCTGGTTTCATAACAACAATGCAGATTACGTTGAAGTATTTTGAGCTAGGACATACATTCATGGCAGCGGATTCGACCCATTCAAAGATTGAACATATTCTGACTCAAAGACGTGGGAAAGTAATCGACTTCAGTGATCTGAAACCAGGGTTATTCCGTTGTACAAAAAGGGCTGTGTCAACAATGTTGGAAATTATCGTCCTGTGTCAATTCTACCAATT
>JAUEKS010023595.1:0-10500 GCA_031762815.1 Tylodina fungina
TGGAGACTCTTAATGAATTGTGTTGCCCTGTGGTATACTGCAATGCCACATCAGACATGAAGTAAGCCAATGGGCCTTGGCTCCATTTATGTGGAACTGCCTAAGGAATTAAGATAAATAACATCAATGAATAGATTCAAAAGACAACTAAGTGTTGTTTTTTTATATCAGCAGGCTTGTTCTTCTTCTTGATACATTTTTCAAAGTAATAATATGTGTGTATGAGCATTTCTGTGTGTGTGTGTGTGTGTGTGTGTTGGTATGTGTTGAGTGGTTTCTAACTCATTTTTTTTATGAATCTGTAAAGCGTATCGAGCATTATAGAATTGTGTATCGAGCTTTATGGAAATGCACTATACAAATGTAATATATTATTATTATTATTATTATTATTTCACTGATGTGAAGTAGAATCAAAGCAGAACATGTACAGATCTCAGTGATAACGGCTATGCTCTGAACAAATCTTCTAACGTGTAATTTGTGTTCCGATTCCTTTGCTGTTGAGTGAGTAAGTAGCAGACCTATGAACTTTTGTTTCGATGAAAATCTACAATGATTGAGATAGACTTCAGTAACTTTTCAACAACAGCCAGCGCAAGACAATTTGGCCAACGCATGTGATCTACATTAGCTTTGGCCTAACCTATTGGGACATTACGGGGAAGGCATAAATGTCTCTACATTTCAGATAAAGCCTAGGATTGACACATAACCTGCATCAAGAGACATGGACTATATTTAAACCCGACCATTTTCAGACCAAGAACAGCAAGGTAGCGAATTCCTGACTTGTCCAACTCTTTCTGTCTTTTTCTTGTGAATATTGCATACTTCATTCTTTAACTATCACTATTTCATTGTGCAAACAACGTTCCTCATATCTATGCACATGAAAATAGAGCTTACCGTGAGCTTGTGAGATTCTGCTTTTATCACTAATTTTGCCAACTTTTGAGCTAAAGGAACCAGGTCACTTTCCGAGTAGGCACTATAGAAACGTAATGTCTCAGTCTGAGGAAACATGAAATTATTTCTTTATTCAGCATTTACATAAGAAGCACACACAAACAAGTGTAAAAAACAATGAGCATAATAATAGGCCCTATATGTTCAAAACATTTTTGCAATTTTTACAGAAGATGATACATTTGAAACATATGATATCAAGAATTTGTAACTTTTTGTATTACATTCAGAACAAAAGCTACTTATTGAGAAATTTGATGGCTTCTTTTTCTTCCAGTCACTGCATGTAAATATTGGTTTGCACCAAAAGATCTAATCATTATGTACAATGGGATAATAGATAACAAAGAAGCAATCTTTCAAAGTAGGCTGAAATAACACATTGCTACGGCAATGGTACCTGAGCCACTGCAGCTAGCCTATTTCTGCCTACTACAGCCATATCCTACAGGATATTAAGAAGAGAAATGCCTTGGAGCAAAGTAAGCCATTTTACACAGCCTTTGTTTGTGGATCTTACTACAGCTTTTGATACTGTCACTGTCAGCATATATATATGCTATATAAATATATATATATCAATATATTGATATATATATATATATCAATGTGATTAGACGAATAGTGACAAGCGAGCCTTCTCTTAATTGTAAACTTGACCCTTAACTCTCATAACTTGCAAGAACAAGGCAAATCGTGAATCTCTCTGAGGTGCTGTGCCTATTAAAAACACTATATTCTCACAAACTTTATAACTCAAGACAGAGATGACCTTCTTTGGGCTCTACCCTTTTGCAGGGATCGCCACAGCAAGCACGCATTGGTTTAGGGTTCGGCAATTTGGTGTTACGGCTGAATTTTTTCTCAACGCCAACCTTCCCCACTTGTCCACTTTGGTGGCTGGGCAGGGGACAATAGCAGCGTGGGGTAAGAAATAATGGGTAGACCTTAGGACTATGGTCCGGACGGGCTTTCGGCACGAAGTCTCCTCACTGTCCAGTTAGAGCCAGTGCTTTTTTTAAAAATCCTGTCAGGATGGGGATTGACCTTCTCGCAAACTTGTATCTTCTGGCGGAATGCTTACCACTGAGCTTTGATTTAGCTCCCTGTGAAATCCTCCTAAGAACATCACCTGACTAAGAACCAGCTTTTTTCACCTTCTGGCAACCAGATTCTTGAGTGTAGACATTTGCATAATATGTCTCTGTCATTATTAGACATTAGTCACACCTTATATCCAGCGGATTATCAGACTTGCATCTGCATGATTTGTGCGGCAGTCCACAAAAAAAAAAAGTTCTATGAATAGATGAAAAACAACACAAGTGCTGCACAAAGTTGCTCCACATTTTTAAAGAACTTAATTATCAGTTATTTAAAGCTGAAACATGATAGTCTACACAGTACACCATATATTATATATACATACCCATCTAGAACCATCTAATACTGCCATGGACAAATACAAAGAAGCTGCTGCAATAAGGGAAGGCCTGAGATGCACCATGTCATACTCGATTATTGCCAGCTCCATGAGGTATTTGGCTAAAGTGTGCTTTGTTGCATCCACCTGCAAAATAATTGTTTTATATATAAAGAAATAGACTATTGAACAGTACAAACAGACAGGTGACCAGATAATAATCAGAAGAAAGAATTGGAACATGCTTTAATTTGGGCCTTGAATCCTGAATGATAACATTTTTATAACTCAGTGTTCAAGCTATTTTTCACTAATACTTAGGAACCCCTACAGGCTATGCTGTGGCTGGATATGTTGTCCTGTCTGGGATTATACGCCATTTTCTTTAATGGAAAAATTAAAAATGAAATATTTAATACTTTGTCTTGAGAAAGGACAATTGCACAAGTCATCACTAAAACCAAAAGAAAAGAAAATTGTATAAAATATCAATCTGAAAAAAGGAGAACAAACAGTCTTAATGGCTGTAAAAAAAACAAATGCACCTACTTTTAAATAATTGTTTTAGGCTCTCTCATAGGTAGCATTTCTCTTATATTAACTCAGTATCGGGACATGTCAAGAATAGGCAAACAAGCTCTAAGAACAGAAATACTTTAAAACCAAATGTCTTCAAATTATAAGGGGTAAAAAAAGCTAATTATTCTTCTTGAAAGCCGCAAGATTTTCCAAAGAGCAACTAAGTAAATATTAGACATAGGTAAAGGTAAATGTAGTCCCATAACCTTTCGGTCGTAGGGGAATGAAGTGTTAGAACCTTCATTGTTCTTGGACCAGCATATTGAGGGCGGTGCCCAGTCCTCTCTCTTGCTGTCTTTACCATCCCCGACCCAGAAGAGGATCAGGTACCCATTTACAGCTGGGTAGACTGGAGAGTGAATGGACGGGAGAGCAATGAATTGCCCAGCACGGGAATCGTTCCAAGTCGCCGAGGTGAAAGGAAAGTTCTCTAACCACTTCGCCAATCCAGTTCACAATATCAGACATAGTTTATCTCCATTCAATGGTACAAATACGAGAATCATTCTCTACTGCCATGTGTTTTAACATAAAGTGAAAACAAATTTAAAACAAACCAACAAAATGTACTCTTCTGTCTCTGGCACATCTTAGTTCTGAAACATTATTGGCTAGTGTACTGGTACCGTCATTTTGTTAATCCACATATAATATAGGTTTCTTCCTGCTGTTCTACCTTCCTCTTTTCCAATGACTTTCTCGAGTTCTGTTATTCTCCTTTCCATTCTTTTGTACTACAGGGTTTGCTGACAGCATATTTCATGGAGCCTCTTATCTCAGTCTTTCTGTCGGTTAGTCCTATCACTTCACCATAGCAAACAGGAATAGATCAGGCCGAACCCTGATAAAGTCACTGCTGCTTTAACATGTTCTGTTGTTTCTGCCACTGTCCTGATGACTGTTCTGCTATCCATATACATGTCCTGAATTTACACACACATATACATGTGTGTGTGTGTAGGTGTGTGTGTGTGTGTGTGCGTGTGTGTGTAAATAAAACATTCTTTTTTCTGGCTCCTCTGTCTTCCTCATGTCATGCCACACCCCCTCTCTAGGGGAGTGAAACCGAGCCCACAACAGATTCAAGTCACCACCAGACACGGCTTATGAGTAGTAAGTGAATAAAAAAGGTGTGATGGAATCACTACATACCTGCCCTGCTTTAGAATTCCTTCGCAGGAAGTGGAGACATAGTGGCCGTCCAAAACTAAATTTAAGTGTACGTAGAATATCCTGTTCCATGTCTCTCACATCCTGCTTTGTGTATGCATTATCTGTAATATATACAAAGTCAGCCACCTCCGGCGCATATGTTTCCTCATATTTGCTGGCAACTAACATGGCAGTTACCCCAACAAGCTGGAGACGATTCTTAGTGCACGGTTTTACCTATTGGGGACACAAAAAAGTTACATGATATGAATTAAATGAAAATGACAATTCAAGTTTTCAAATACTGAAATACATTAAAAATGTTTCAGGCTAATCCTTAAAATTGAATAGAATTATTAAGAACCTGGTGCATTAAAATGGAATAGTTAATTGTAAATTTGTTTCTGTTTTATTATTTACACAAAACTTCTGTCAGTGCTACACACCCTTTTTTTTCTCAACAAGTATGTATAACACCAACATGCACAAAAAAGTGTACCAAATTTCATGCAAATCAGACAAAAAGAAATATGTGCTTTGTAGGAACACCCACAAAAAAGTAGTAAAAATTACATCGGCCATCTCTGATGACCTTTTTCTCAAAACTTTGGTTTAAAAAATACCCATCATTAAAAGACTTAGCTCAATGATGGTACGTACAATCTTAATGTTTGGCATCATTGTAAAGTGTTTTGAGTTTTTGACTTGAATTTTACACCCGCTTTCAACAATTTTTCAGTTTATATAACAGGTGGGACCTACGTTTTAAATGCCTGTCTCCGATAGGACAAGGCGATTCCACATGAGTCAGGGCCAGATAAAACTGAAAAAAATCTTGGGTAAACCTGGGCTCGAACCCACGACCTTCGTATTCTGAAGCTACACAGAGATCCCTCTGTAAAGTGTATGAAGCAAGCTTTCCGGTGATGTACCTATATCCCCATACACCCAAAATGCAATTTAGATGCCAATTAGAGAAATATTTACAGTGGAATCCACATAAGATAAACTTGCTAAGATAAAATCTCGTTTAAAATAAACTTTTCGTCCGGTCTTGTTTTTTTCCATATGTTCTGTCTGGTTTGAATAAACACGAATCAGTCTTGGTTGAAATAAACTGTTCTCTGCCATAGCGGCAGAGCTGTCAAGTATGGAAAAATAATTTCAGGGACTCTCAACATCTAATTTCAGGAACATTTTCAATAATTTCAGGGAAATATATAGCGAACTATGACGCATCTTGATTAAACTAAAAAAAAATCAGATGAATAAAACAGAATTTGATAGATCTATAATCGCCTAGAAGTCTAGATCTAGAAGAGATTAGAAGAGATCTAGATCTAGAGACTAGATCAAGATCTAGATCGCCACTTTAAATGATCACAAAATCACAGATGAATGAAACAGAAGTCGATACATCTAGATCCTAAATCACAAAAACAAACGCAAATATAATATTAGATCTATAAAATGGAATTTAGATCCAATACAAACTGAATAAAATAGAGATAGGATTGGAAGACTGGAATTTGATGTCACTTCAACTTCAATGGCTGACAATGAGGCCAACAAACAAAGAATTAAAACCATGCTTGAACTGAATTCAGGTCCCGGCGATACGGCAAACAGGGCCTATACGATTACAACTACATGTACTATTTCAACCGTCGCAGACCTGATCCCAAAAATACGACTCCTGATGCTAATTTCATGGACTTCCGTTTGTCAGTGGCATGGCATTGATTTCCGTGGCAGTCACGGAAATTCCGTGGCACTTGGCATCTCTGTAGTGGCTGTCTTTCCCCACCTCCATGTGCCAACCCTGACCCCCCAGTCAGTTACACAGTTCCATCGCTGCTCGTCATGTCATTTTAGCTTAGCCTGGACGGGGAGGAGGAGAGAGGCAAGCGTTGCGCGCGAAACATCTCATGCCCCTCTCTCTTTGTTCACCAATTGTGGCTAGATCTAGATCTAGGCTACACCTGCGTGCTCAGCACACATATTACATGTGTACTATAAAATAAATACAAAATAAAAAGAAAAAAAAAGAATAGTTATGTACCAAATGACAAGGCTATGCATGTATCATCGACAAAGAGTCATGCACTCCTATCTTCATTAACAGGGGAGGCTACCCATCACTCATTTTGAATTGAAAGGTTGTTTCCCTTCAAAATGGATAAGATCTTTTTTTCTGGTCCAAAGGAGTTTATCTTAAGCGGATTCCACCATACATACTATTACAAGATCAAACCATCCCTTTGGCTCACAACAAAAGAGGAAATGATTCACAGGAAAATGCACAAACTTCACTATACAAATTTTAATTACACTGCTTGTAAAGAGAGAAGAATAGTACATAAACGGAATAATGCAACCAACTCAACCCATTAAGCACATATTTTTGTGTGACCAGTGCAAGACTAGAGATTGCATTCTTGGTTTTCTGTGTGTATTCATTCTGCCTTATTTCCTTTACCTGAAGATATCTGTCAATAATGGCAACGGTAAGGTAAAGAGTCTCTTGAAGCAAATGGAACCGATTATGAACTTGACACAACCAGTCTATCAAGATAGCCCTCATCCTTCCAGTTAGATCTGTTTTGTCCAGGAAGTTTGGGCTAATACTGTACTTTTTCTGAAACATAATTTGTTGCAATGATTAAACATTTAACAGCTTTTGAGTAAACTGTTATTTAGCTTTTCTTTTATAATACTAATTTCCCTCCCAAATGGGCCCAAAGAATTATGACATTCGCAGATTACATTATTTACAACAAATTTCCATAACTCTACGGATATGAAACTATTCTACGATCGTGATTCATTAAGGTTTACAATGTGAATTGTAAATAGATCTTATATGTCTTGTATAACGGTACTTGTTTGTCTTATTAATCATTTTAGACATGACAACCATCCATCAGTCATCACTACCTGTATTCTACATCTTTCTTCGATTATGGAACTGTACCATGTAGCTCGTAACAATGCGTGCAAAATGAACATACGATAAACTAGTTTTATCAGGCTACTCATTCTGACTGCTCATTTCTCCAATGACAAATCACTAGGTGGCTGCTTTTTGTACTTCGTTATCATGGCAGACTGATTCCCAATTTGTACTGATTCATCCACGAAAGACAGCGGAGCTTTAAAGGGTGTTTTCTTGAACTAAGTATACCAGCACTTGTACTCGTCCACACTAGTTTGAATTAAAGATTGAATAGTCAATCATACTGGTATTGTGTGGGGCATAGCATTGTAACAATAGCGACCATAAAATAAGCATCACCGACGCAAGTTGGATTTTGTGAAAAGACGGGCATGATTGATAAGTAGCTACGCACCCGAACTGAGCAATTTTGAGAAATTGGCTTCTTATAAACGACTGACTGTGATGAACATGTAATTCTGCATTAGCTACGAGTATTTTTTTCCAGGCATTAAACTACAGGAGTTGACTAAGTAATCCTGTCACATACAAAGGACAACATGTAAACTAGGCTTTGTTGGATCAAGATATTTTTTTAAGTGCCATTGTGGACAAGATGTACCATCATTTACCAATGTAATATATTTTCTTTTAAATTGAGCTCGTCAAACAGCGGATAACTGAACAAATAACTGTGAGAATGATAAGTATGGAGTGGTGACTTTCAATACACACTAAAAGCAAATATACCCATATGTGTTAATTTGAAAGTAAGCAAAATCCATTTTTCCATATATCCCTAATTAGGTCTCTTAACGTAATGTGCAAAATACAAACAAAAAAATTAAGAATTTGGGTATGATATAAAGTTAATACTGATCTATATGGCTAAAAATTGTGATTGTGCACACAAATTCAGATCAAGAAATTTTTTTTCTCCATTTTCCAAAGTTTGTGTTATGCAGGCACAAAAACCTGGTGCACAGTTATTACACAGTATGGCCATAATATGAGCTATATATATATATTTTTTTTTACCCCAATAAACCCTATCAATTTGGAACCTAGAACGGATTTTAAATGAGAATTACAATTTTGAACTGTGCTAGGCCCAGGAAAAAATGAGTTTGGGGCTAAATTTGCACATAAAGATCCCTGAATTCTGACGTCAATGCCCCCCCCTTTAAAAAAAAGTGGTGAGCCGAAACAAAGAGAAGAAAATCTATTTGGGCCCATTCAAGTAAATAAAAAATATTATACATCTGTAAATTCAGTAGATCTGCATTTCTAACAAATTTATATAATAGAAATGGCAACTCATTTATATATTGATGTGAGCAAACACTTACCTCCAAATGTCTCATATATGAATAAATTGGGTTGACATAAATGCTGACAAGTTGTGGATTATCACCATCCTCTGCATCAATGTCCTCCACATGCTCCTTGAACATTGCCTTAGAGAAAGCATCTCCACCATCACTGCTGATATCCATTGGGGCAGCATGATTCATACCATCAAACAGAGCAACGTCTCCTTCAGCGATGCGAGAAGTATTGGGAAGCATGTTGTGTCCAGGCATCCATTCTACTTTTACTGGAACCGTTTCCTGACAAATAATAAGTTAGTGTTAGCTTTTATTTTCATCGGCAACATAATGATAAATGCTACAAAATGCCCCAACATTATAATAGCAGCATTGATAGCTAGGTACCATTCGGAAACAACGACTGTTTCTTGAAAACATTTACTCGAAAAAATAAAAAAACTGACAATAATTATAAAAGAGGAATAATAGGCAACATAGTTTTTAACACACGTTTTTTTTAAAATGTAAAAGCATATCACAGCCACTTACTGTTTCAATGTCAGTTTTCTGATGGAAATGTGCCTTGACTCCAGCTGCTTGCCTGCTACCTTCTTGGGCTTTAGAAGATACATTAGAAGAAACAGGAACAGTCGCAAGTCTCTTTCTTGTACTGTGTGTGTGTGTCAAATCACCATCAACAGAAGCAGGTTGGAGGATTTCTTTCTTAATAGCTCCACCCTTGGATGAGTCAATTGTAATGGCAGACACTCTGTTTCCTATCTCCCCTAAGGTAAGGCGAGATAGTCCTTGTTCTGCTGTCATTGTTGCTTTTCTAACAATACTAGGCTCCCGGTCACCCATCTCTGTGGGTCTGGTATTGAAATTGGAAATCTGAAAAAGAAGAGATCAGATGTAAATTTGTTGAGACAAATAAAGAGGATATTATTAATATTAGCGAGTGGATTAATTATGGCCTTGGCCAGCCTTTTTCCAGCTCAGAAAGAGAGAGGAATTATTTGTCTAGAGAATTATTTATGTCGAGACAGATGACCCTCGACAAAAAATGACTCATCGCTTCAGACAGGACATGAAAAATCAAACTCCAATAAGTCAAGATGTGCATCAGATCATTTTAGAGGGTAGATTTGAACTCAAAATACCGCGAAACATCCCAGATGCCAAGAATTTCAGATTTTCTGCTTACTTTTTCAAATAAAAAATTTTTTTTAAGAACATGCTTGTGTACCCAATGATTGGTCCAATGTGCTGTTTATTGTGCTCTAGATTGTAGGCTTAGATCTAAATATTGTTTGTTTTACTAAGCCTTTGAGCTTTCTCCATTTTCATTTCTTTGAATTTTTGAGTATCATGTCGCAATTAGACGATTAAGTGATGATAGTCACCACATTTGGTCCATAATTTGTTTAGAGGATGAATCGACACTGATCGACGTCTACTCTTTTTTCACAAATACAAAAGCAATGCCACCAACTTCCCAAGACAGCGCCATTGTATCGAATGAGGGCAATCCTTGAGGGCAATGACTAGCAGGTGCAGTATAGTTTTATGCTTTTTTTGCATCCTACAATCGCCTTCAATTTGCAGTCAGAGGCGGACAGAGTTGGTCCAGCCGTATGCTGCAGACTGTCGGAACTGAGCGACCCCTTCACCCTACATAGTGAAATGCCTACCATGGTTGCTCAGTTTGGTTCACAGTGTGAAATGAGAAACTACTTTGCTATGTAGATCTAGATCTAGTTCAATAATAGGCTTCTTGTTCTCCGACTAAACCTAAAAGCAGTAAAAAAGATGCAATAATTACAACGAAGTGGCCATTCGCAGTAGTACTGCGAATATCCCTAGTGCCACATTTAGGATGTTCGCAGTAGTAGCGGAAGTGCTGAATGCGAACTCCCTATTGTATGCCTATGAGGTATGCGCGCGCACACACACACGCGCGCGCACATACACACACACGCGCGCGCATGCACACATATTATATTTCTGTCCTTCAAGATTGTTGCAAACTCTGGCTTAAATTTAGTGCTCCTTAGAATTTCATCCGGACTTCCTAGTTCTTCTAAATTCTCAGGTCTCACTACCATGTCTCAGCAAGCATATTCTGGGTCTAG
>JAUEKS010023706.1:0-10496 GCA_031762815.1 Tylodina fungina
CTCTCTCTCTCTCTCTCTCTCTCTCTCACTCTCTCTCTCTCTCTCCCTCTCTCTCTCTCTCTCTCTCTCTCTCTCTCTCTCTCTCTCTCTAGAGTCTAGATATTTCCAAAGGTTGAGGTTTTTGTTTGACCACGCGACCACCGTCACTTTTTTGGGGATCATTTTGACGCGTGGCGGCATTATTTTTTCCGCAAATTGGGGTCTTGAAAAAAATTTCAAGAATTTGGTGGGGACCCGGTAGAAAGTATAAAGAAAATATGAAACAAAGTTGCCTTTTGATTAAAGTTTGTGTGGTTTAGCGGAATCATTGAAATAATACATTTTAAGACATTTAAGAAAATTTTAAGGTAAAAATCGACTAAAAAGGTTTTATTTAACTGTCATCATCATCGCTGCCCGTTAAATCTTCCAGGTTATAGGCCACAGACTTGTTCCACTCACTCCTGTCTTGATTCAATTTCATTATTTCATTCCAAGTGTACCCACTTCTCATCACATTGTCATCTAGCCTAGGCATTCCCCTCCAGGAAATCCATGTTGTACCACTCTTACTTTTTCATCGGACACCATGTTTCGTCTTTCCGATCGAGAATTTCGTTTTTTTTTTTCCACCCATTTCCTATTTTTCAATCATGGTCGTTGGTTTATGATTGGAAGGGCATGAAAATCGAGTCATGATCGATTTCTCAAATAGCCGAAAGTCAGCCTATTATTACAAAGACAAATACCAGTAGTACTATTCGATAGAAAAGTCGAAAAGAACAATTCGAATGTCAGCAAGAAATAATCGTGGACGCCCACCCATGTAATCGATCTTCCTAGGCCTAAATGCATTGGAGTGTAATACATCTTTTTATTAAGGTGTGTTTGAAACCCGAACTCTGCTGTGTCGATGTCTTTTAGCTACATGTACATGAAGCTTACATGTAGGCCTATGGTGGGAAGTCTTGACACGGACGGACATGATTGCAACTCACGATGAAGCTGTTGATTCTTTTAAGAGGTCGTTTTATGTGGTTTGAAGATGATTAACAGGTGCCATATTAAGACATGTTATCGTCCATTTGACAGGGTAAATAATGGTTAAAGTTATCTATATCTTGGTCTGATCCTAATGTCTAATTGAGTGTTCGGTTCTTTCTTGGCATAAATCATGATGCGCTCACCCTGTACGCTTATCAGGTTTGTTAAATAATAGGATAATCTAATTAAAATTTATAGCCTCAGCTGCCTAGATTTCTAGATCTAGAGACTTAAGATTGTCTTTGTTCCGTGATTCTTACATTTCTCACATTACACAGAGATGCCTACCTTTCCGCATTTCACGGAATCATCCTGCAAAAGCACGTGCGATTAAGCGATCCTGCCAATGGTATAATTCCACATTTCCTTAACTGCATGACTTCCAGAACCGTATTTCACGCGACCAGCGGAGTTAGCATTTTAAAAGAATGAGATGCCTGCGTGCACATGATAATAGACCATAGAGTGATAGACGAAGTCATCGCGCTGCTAACAATGACAAAGCTTAGGCTACCAGTGCGGACTAGGCTAGACCTAGGGCGCCTATTACGCCCTCCAATCGTCTATCGTGCTGAATCGCGGGCTCAAATTCATTTCATTGTTTGACTGGTCTGTCAGCTCTCACACGTGGGCCTGGATTACGATCATTATTCATTGTGCTTCATCAATCTGCAGTTTTCCCCGGATCTAGAATCTAGTTTTAATATTTCTGTTTCTACTGGATTGATAGACCTGGACTCTAGATCTAGATTCTAGCTGTAGACTCTAGATCTAGTTTTCTCATTCTATTGGATCATTATTGTTCTTGTTTTATTTCTTGATGGTGAAGGTGACGTAGATCTAGATCTAGGAGTTATATTTTACAGTTTTTAACAAACTAGTATAATTTAGATCTAACTGAACGATGGCACCGTCTGCAAAAAAGCCTAGAGTCTAGAACTAGATCTAGAATCTAGAATTCAACAACGCTTTAGACAAGAATAATTTAAACTAGATCTAGATCCTATGGCAGCCTCTTCACCCATAATACGGCCAATACCTCTGCATTACATTACAAATCAACATTTGCTACTGTCGCCCCGCCGGCTAGCAGCGACAGTGGCAGTCATTGTTAACCCAGGCATCGACTCATCCGCCAGGATAGCATTGGATCTAATTCTCAGAATTCATTGGGTTTTGGAAAATATTTTTATGGTTGGATGCCCTTTTTGATGTCAACTGGTGTTATACACTGCAGGTTTTCGGGTTTTGCTGTCCCAACAGTCAACCTCTTATGACACACTAGATATGATATGTGGCACAATGTTCTGTTGCCAATAAGGACACATTGTGGACCTCCAATCACTATGCAATTATATCCATACTTCTCCAAGAATCTCTCCCTGTTGTCATTTGCCTCTTACCTTCCCATGATTTTGGTGCTTCAGTAAATAAAGTGTAATATCTAATGTATGCGATTTTTTTAGAGCAACTCAAGGGGATATAACGATGGGTGCCAGATTTCCGGGCTGTCCCGAAAATCTGGGTTGGGGAAATTGTCATTTCAAAGTTTCCGAGGTAATGTAGGTCTACCCAGAAAAATTTTTCGCATAAGATCGACCAGCACAGCAATGGCAAAGTTCGATCGGCCTACCCGCCGCTATGAATTCATGATGCTCGAAAGTTGTGCAAAATCGAAGACATTTTTTGTCGCGTTTCTTACCCTAAGACTCGAACACCTCACCAATGCGGGGAATCAGTGGATGAATACTAGCACCAACGATAGGAATCGTTACTTGTTCAAGCCTTCTTTGAATGATGCTTCAATACAATATAATCGGTTTGGGCGGCCTCGGCTAGGCCTAGGTTTCGGTCTGGTCACGTGAGGGGGCAAACCGCTTTTCTGATAATATCGGTGAGAAAGGGAAAAAAACCCACAATGGATTCCTTTTGTGTTTCCTCTTTTGTGTCAGTTTTCTACCTTGTGGTCACATGGATCTGTTTATTGGAGCAATATGTTTATTTTTTACATGAGTAAAACATCTCAGATCTTGATGTCTATAATCTAGATCTAAAAGTAGAACAGCGAATACAATTTTCAGACCCTGCCCTTTTTCATATAGAAGTACATGCAATAAGTTCAATTGGATCTAGATCTAGTCAGATTGAATTAATATGAGATTTTGGAAATATAACTTCCCGTTCGAGTATTATACGAAATATTAAGCACGAGTCGACACAAGCTTTGGCCGCATTGTTCGCCGCTGTGGAGAGATTGCGAGATCAGCCGCTTTGTGAAACCTACTCGGATCTTGGCGTCTAGATCTAGTTCTAGGCCAAGATGACTAGATCTATGAGTAGGACAGCGAATAGAAATGTCAATGTCAGACACTGCCCTTTTTCATGTAAAAGGAATACGTTCAATTAGATGGATTGAATTAATATGCGATTTTGGAAATATAACTTCCCGTTCGAGTATTATACGAAATAGGTCTGTTAAGCATGAGTCAACACAAGCTTTGGACGCCGAGAGACCACGTGAGTGAAATCAGGAATGAAAATAGGATTCACCCTATTTTGAAATTCCTCCCAAAAACTGGAGCGAAAATAGGAAAATACTGGCTTTGGTCCAAAAACTGACCCGTGTGACCACAACCGGCGCCATTTCCGTTTTCGGGCCAGAAAGGTAATTCCGTTTTCCCCCTCGTATGACTAGGCCTGCCAATACGGCAGTATCTTGCCAAAATTCCGTTTTGACAATTTCTTCGGAAGGGCAAGAATGGTTTTACAACACTTAGCCACTGCTCAACTTCAAGCATGTATCGCTAAGTATTTGTAAGAGGCCACCAAATGGGTATCTGAGACACAGAATAGTTGGAGGCAAGGATTGAAATTTACTTTCTTTTTCATCACATTTTCTGTTCAGGGCTGGGAAATTTCTAAACTTGCTATTTCAGGCCTGGGAAAATTTTTTGATGGCACCCATAGATATAACCCATCAATGATGTCAGTTGAAAAGAACCTCCGAATCTGTATGAATTTTATTCACAGGAGCATACATAAGTCATTTCATTTTCTGGCATTAGTTCCCCACAATACCTAAATCTAGTGTAGATCTCGATCTAATTATTGAGATTTAAAAAAAAAATCAAGATAAATCTAGGTCTATGTAACATTGATCATCGAACATATTTTGATGTATGGATGCAAGGCATGGACAATTGCAAAACAGGTAGAAAAGAAGTTAGGTTAGAGGCAACAGAAATGTGGTTTTTGAGAAGAATGCTCCGTGTTCCCTGGAAGAAATCAAACGAAAATGTGATTAGGGACGCAAACTCTAGAAGATCATTAATCAACAAAATTAGAAAACGAGAATCAATTTTTTTTGGCCACATCATGAGAAGGAAAGTGGAACATCTCGTAACTACTGGAACCTTTGAGTGAAGGCGGAGTAGAGGAAGACAACGAGAAAAGATGACGGACAGTCTGGCAGCCTGGCTTGGCGCACAGAATTTTAATGACCTCCTGACAGCAACGAATGATTGAGATGTGTGGAGGGACATGATCGCCAGGGCTCGGCAATTTATTGATTAAAATCTAGGTCTAGATCTATGTCAAATTTCCAAACCACAACCATACACTGTACATTTGGCATCCTCCGGGACTGTCTCACTATATGCATGGGTGAATACCGCTTGAATGTATGGTATTTTCAGACCTGCCATTTATCCTGATTTAATCAGGATATCAGGATATCCTGATTTTTTTGTAGCATTAATTGTAAAAATACTGATTTTTTAAAAATTGTGTTCTTCTTTGTATTAGTTGATCCTGATTTTTTTTCTCAAATATTGATTTTTTTTTAACTGGGTATCCTGATTTTACTTAAAACATTGTGGCAGGTCTGTATTTTCAAGGAAATCCAAACTTAATTTAAAACACTAGTATTTAAGGCCTCTATTAGTAATGAAACCATTGGAAACAAGGTAAATTTCATCAAATCAAACGAGATAGTTTTTGAAGTGCAAAATTTCAACTATGGCTGGCCTACCGAGGAAGCCAAGCAAACTGTCTTTGGGCTATGCATGCTCGCCACAAAGACTTAGCCCTATTTCCACCACGGCAGAATTGAACTTGAAGCTCATGTAGGTGACGTGTAGGTCAAATTTGAATGAGTTTGACCACTTGAAATCATGTTCTTTGTTCAGAATTGAAACTGGAAAGACTTCAACTATCTTCTTTGCTGAGACCCACGCTATTGTGATCTTATTTTTCTTCATACTTTATGCGTGTTTATCAATTTAAATCATATTTAGGGGGTTTCAAACAGGAGAAGAAAATTGTTATTATTTTACATTTCATTTATATAGAAAAGTTACCTCTACAAAAATGAAAAAACTCTCAGATCTTTGATGGATAGGCCTACACATATTCTGGGACTGGCTTGTTGATTTTCGTTATTTGTGACGGTCATGGGTGGGAGAGTGCCGACAGCCGGCATGCCGGCCAATCAATATTTCAGGAGATGGCCCGCCGGCCAATTGAATACTCATGAATCTACATGTATTAAAAAAATAAAAAGTATCGCATTTTTCTCCCGATCCGTGAAATTTAGGGGTCCTCTCTTCCTTTGAATGATCTAGTAGTCGGCGAATCGGTCGTAAGGTAATCCGTGAAGCATGATTCGCAAAGTTGTAAAGTAATGTTTCTCGGAAAATACTGCAAATCCGCGAAGTTTTAATTGATCTCTGCCATATAGAAACTTGAAGCCACTAAACAAGTCAGTTTTGTATACCTTAGAAAAGCACATAAACTATGCCATATAGAAACTTGGAGCTGTTAAACAAGTCACTTTTGTATATCTTGGAATAGGCCTTTCAAAATTAACAATGGAAACTCAAAACAATATAGATTTAGATCTAGATTTAGTTTTAGAATGCTCAGGTTGTTTTATTTGCTCTTCGGAAAAGATCTAGATCTCATATCAACAAAAGAAGAGCAGCTCAGTGGTGCACAGGAAAGGAAGCAACTTTACAATTAGCTGTAATTTGTGAAAGGGAAATTCAGGTTAGTAGATCCATATATTATATTCCTATCCAAAATACATGTATATATTTTAAACGGTTCTCTACAAAATCTCAATTGTTCCAGGCTTTTTCAGTTGACACATGTGTTGTTGTTTTCAAATTCGGGGAGTGTGCATTGTTCCTGAAAATCAACATGATAGTCGTAGAAAGGCGTCAAGCTTTATATGACAAAACACGCAAAGAATATTCCAATAAAGGGCGATATCTCCGGCAACAAATAAAAAGTGCAGGCGTCATTCGTAAATAGCTCAGGCATTGTCTCTCAACAATTTTTCAAGAAGATGCTCGCATTCTCCATACATTAGTCTTCTTTTGAAAATGGTGTGGACCCAATATCTTCTTCTGTAATTTTTCCTTCTCTTGGGCTAATAAAGCATCATGAGTCTCAAACAAGAAACACAGACAGTTGTTGACGGCATCTTCAACAGAAATGAGCCGTGTGTTTCGAGACAGGCAAGTCAACAGTGAGAACGGTTTTTTTGTTTGTTTTTTTGAGTTAAAGTTTTAAGTCACTTGCAACACAAATAGGTTACTTAAGTGACAGAATGCGTCTTCAACTCTTCAAGCACATTGAAAACACAATCAATAGAATTGAGTCCATGGTGTGGGTTGGAGACTCCTAATGAATTGTGTTGCCCTGTGGTATACTGCAATGCCACTATATCAGACATGAGGTAAGCCAATGGGCCATAGTGAGAACGGCTTGTGAACTCCTTCTGAATGAGATTTCACATCACGTACGTTTCCCGGTTTAACCACATAAAATGGGGAAGTAGTGTGAATTGTGAGCGTGGGTCGACTCTGTCTAGACCCAAATAACACAGAAACGGTGGACGGAAATTATTGCACGCCTCTTATTTTTTAATATAGCCCTATCGCCGTTAACCAAAAGCAGTGTATGGAATGTAACGAAAGCTGTCGGAAGAGTAATTTTCACACAAGTGGAGCTACGGTTTCATCTTAGTTAGAAAACACAAAATGTAATTGTATCGAGAATTGGGTATGGTACTGATAATTAAAGTTGATTCAAAGAAAATAATATAAATTCCAGATTACTCAAGAAGGACAGATACCCGCGTCCCAATTACGGGTGATTTATTACTCGGGTCGCTCGCGAGTCCAACTAAAAGCACAATTTGGGCCCGGTCTTAGTAGCCATATAGTACGCGATTGAACTGCCCCACCTTGTTAAATCCCTATATAGATGGGCAGTTCAATTGAGTATGCCTTATTAAACCCCTAGAGGGAATTCTATTTTTGGCGACTTACAGCTGGCTGCGGCCCCTCAGCCAGATCTAGATCTAGGCCTAGGTATTGTAGGCTTTGTTGTGTCTTGGGGCTTTCTCCATTTTTATTTCAAACATTTGGTCTTTAATTTGTTCATAAGATGAATCAACACTGATCGATGTCTACTTCTCTTCCTTATATTATTCGGACACAGATCCCCATAGAAACAGCCTATTCGCAAATACAACGGCAATGCAATACATTAGGGCTGAACTATCAGTACAGGCTGGTTGCCTGGTTGCTAATAGCTCCCAACACTAGTATTACTGTGCTCTGGCTCTAAATTGTAGAATTTACACGGTCGAGTTCTAGATCTAGATGCAGATCAAGGTTTAATATGTTAAGTAAAATGTCTCAAGAATCTAGATCTAGACCTAGATTAAAATTGCTAAATGACTCTAGATCTAGATCTAGAATCTAGGTGGAGATATCACCCAAAAGCACCATGCGAAGCAAAGTTCGACGCTGGCTTGGCCTATCCTAAGGCTGTAGTAGGCCTAGGCCTAACCCGGAAATGGCCTATTTCTCGAGGGAGAGACCATCTCTGGTTTAAAATTTTTTTAAATGCTTGTTTCAATTATTGAAACTTAAAAACACTTTGATTATAGCAAACAGCCCCAAATTACACTTATATAAATCCAGAAAAATCACTTGTATATTTCTTTGATATGTCAGTAAACCTGTGTGCATTGGCACAAATTTAATTGAGCCAAAGAATTACTATAATCTCCCTTCGATATTTTTTTAAGATAGGATATATATATAGGCAGTAACAGTAACTAATTAAATGTTCCAAACATATAAATCATTTTATCGCAGTCTGGAAAGCGCCTCATCTTAATGCTTCTAATGTAGTCTTTTAAAAAATATCATTTCATGCCTTTGTAACTAAATTACCTGCAACAGTGTGTATTTGTTGTTGTAAAATTTGTGATAGTCTCATCTTGTAAGTAGTTGTAGTTCTCATTTTTTATTTCTTAATTACTCAATTATTACTAAATAACAGCATATCAACAATACGTACAGTCCAGAAAAGTATACTTTTAAATACAGGAGAGACAACTGCTTGTTTGCTCTATGATTAAGACATTTAATCATTATTGCAATAAATCCATATTGTTGACCTTTTACCATATTGCAACCAAATTGGTGTGCAGAAATTAAATGTTTTTTTTTTTCATATTACCATCGTCATAAAATTCATGTCTTTACTCAGAATCTTCCAGGCAATTATGTGACTTTGAGCGCACGACACTCCAACATGGTGTATTATGTGGTATCTCCACATCAACTAGATGGAGGCTCGTCAATGGCAATGATCACACACTAAGAACACGGTCAGGTACTCCTATTGTTGTCATAAGTAGAGCATGACAGCTATTTACTGAACTAAAGTTGAGTTTGACATGGTCCTCTTTGGGTCAGACAATGTGTAAAAATATTAGTTGTGGAGTTTAGACAAAGCCTTTTCAGAAATTAATTGACTTGGTTGGATCAAATATTAAGAAAATACTATGAATTTGTTGGGTTTGAGAGTAAAAACACTGAATAGGGCTAAATGTTGTTGCCAAACATGGAAATGGCAAATCCTGTACATCAGGGTCGTGGCTGCAAAATAGGTGATAATCATGATGATTCTAAGTTTAAAGCTTTTCCTTGATGATAATCATGAGGATTTTTGTGAAATACCTTTGCCCTGATGATAATCATGAGGATTTTTGTGAAATACCAGTGCCCTGATGATAATTATGATATGACTAATAACTGTGCCATAATCACAATCATCATGATTCTTAAGGTAATATCTGTATCCTGATTATGATCATGATGATTCTAAGGCTAATAACTGTACTCTGATCATGATTATGATGATTCTAAAGCTGATCGACATGATAATGATTCTAAGGCTAATAAGTGCACACTGATCATTAGCATGATGATTCTAATTCTATAAGCTGTTGGGCTTGGATTTGTTAACCTTTCCTTTTCTATCAGTTGATGAAGAGATTAGATTGTACAACTTGACTGTATTTTTGGGAATCAGAACTTGTTTACTCCACAAAATCAAACTACAGTTGCACGCATGCCTGAGAAGTATTGTGATCTATGTTTCAGGCCACTATATGCAGTTAAAGTCAGACGGACCACTATCAACAACACGTGTCACTCGCACATTCCCAAAGACATTTGGCTCCTGTGTTTCATTTTGGCACCTTTCCAACTTAACAAGCAAAGATTCTTTTGTTGTTGGAAAACTTGTGAGTGCACCCAGATGAAGTTTAACATGTTTTCATGATACTTGTCGTACAAACATTAGTAACAGTATTTTCTGGTCATGCCGGTGCTATTTTTATAATCCTATGTCTTGAATAGGTATCCATGGTTCCGGGAATTGTATGATTCAAGTATTTTGTACCTTCTTTGAAACAATTACACATTATGTATTCCACTTTATTGATAATATAAAAAACAAGTGGTTTATTTTCATACTAAGGGCATTTTAGAGGCATATTTGTTAGATCTGCACACGCCCACGTGGCTTACTTCATGTCTGATGAGTAGTATTGCAATATACCACAGGGCAACACAATTCATTTGGAGTCTCCAACCCACACCATGGACTCAATTCTTTTGATTGTGTTTTCAGTGTGCTTTGAGAGCTGAAAACACATTCTGTCACTTAAATAACCTATTTGCGTTGCAAGTGACATAAAACTTTAACTCAACTCAACTCAAAAGATCTGCACCCTCTTCAGGACTAGCAGGGCTAGTGAATTTATATTCCTAACTTTGAAAATATGATCCAGAGATTACTTTAAGCTTTGTAAAACAGCTTGTAGGATATGTTAGAACTATCATAGATCCTGTCACAGAAATGTTTCATTTTTTGTATAATTTTACTACAGAAACACGCTGTATACTCAGCCACTAGGGAATTTAATTAGAAAACACAATGTTAACTATCATATTTACACTGATGATACTCAGCTATATAAGTCTTTAATGCCACATGATGAAACGATTTTGCTTAACACCATGGAAAATTGTATTGATGAGGTTAAGAACTGGATGATTGTTAACAAACTTAAGATGAATGAAGATAAGACAGAGGTAATATTT
>JAUEKS010023817.1:0-10494 GCA_031762815.1 Tylodina fungina
TCTCTCTCTCTCTCTCTCTCTCTCTCTCTCTCTCTCTCTCTCTCTCTCTCTCTCTCTCTCTCTCTCTCTCTGTGCTTGCAAAGCAGCGGATGCAGCTCTGCCGGGAACCCAGCTTCTTCTTGTGTGTGTCACAAAGCAGTCCTGCCGTGTTATTTAATATCTCCATTCATTCCACTATACCTGAATTCGTCCATTGGCGTCTTTATTACACCCCCCCCCCACACACACACCCGCCCCAAAAATATCTCCCCGAACTCCTGACCCTATAGGCCTATATTTAATTTCTTCTTCTCCCCCATGATACTTGCAATCTTGTATTGGCTGGTGTTTTGTACATTTGTTGATGCAAATTATACATTCGGATTTTTTTTCCTGCTGAGCCTCTTCTAAATCTTCTATCCAGTTCTCCAATTTAACCTATTCCTCACCTGCTTTTACTGCCTCTTCATGATCAGCTCCGGTACTAGATCGATAGCATGTTTCTTTCAAATAGGCCCCCTAGCCTTTTCCAGAGAGGCTCCATTCTCACGTGTTCTGTCGCCATAACGAGCAGGAATGGACAAGGCTGAGACATGATGAGGCCCCACATTTGCCTTGCGAGTGGGAGATTATGTTGGGCTAGTAGGCCTACCGCTATCCACACACACCCGTTATATATATAATATATATATATTGTGTGTTTGTGTGTGTGTGTGTGTGTGTGTGTGTGTGTGTGTATGCGTATTGAGTTAGATAACGTATTTATCTGACACCCATTTATATCCTTTGCAATGCCGCACTTCTTCTCAAGGGACTCTGTTGTATCTTCGAGATCAATACAGACGTAATGGGTTTTTTTTCTGCCCTTCCCCATTTCACATTGTGCGTTCGCTTTCTTTCTGACTTATTATCCACTTTTCAACACATGCCGTTCATGCGTCTGTGTTCCCTCTACACTTTATTTCTCTTTCGTTTTCCTCAACCATTAACATTCCGAAGTAATATTTTTCTTTAGGATTTCCTTGTCATCATTTAAAACGCTCGTCTTTGATCATTTACACATGGAGCATGTCCTCCACAGATGGACATCTTTGTTTGGTTATTCTGTACACGGCGCTGTCCCTCATATTCAAAGGTATTAAATCATAGTCGTTTGAGGCTTGTAGTTAAGCCTCATACGTCTATATTTTAAATAGTACAATTGACTACCCATGTTGTCTCATTATCTCTGTTCCATCTATCAATCACAGTACAGATCAATCACTCGTTAAAAACATGTCGTGTAAGGAGATCCCCCACACACTATTCCTGAATATAACTCTTTCAATTATCTACGTCTTTATCTTTTATTTCTCAAATTAGATCGAAGACAGAAAGCTCAAGGATCATCTTTAACTTTTGTTATCAAGAACAAAGAAATGATTCCTAAATCAGTGCTGGACTTCGAGTGTCCACGACCGGTTAGAGTGCCTCTATTTCCACGAATATTCTTGTGATAGGCAAGCAAAAATTAAAACTATCCCCTCAAAATAGGAACAATTCAAACGTTTTATAAGAGAGAGAAATAACCATAAAACGGCTTTCTTTTAGTAAAATTTCAACAAAAACAAATTAAAACATTTATTTATATTTTAATAAAGCATTGACTAATCAATAATTAAAATTTACGGGAATGTTTGAAAATTATTGTTCTGCAGGAATGAGATATGCATACTTTTATAAACCAAAACGAAGAATTTTATCGATTAATTAGGCAGCTTTTGTCAACACCAACATCAAAATGCCTTTATTATAATCAATTCCAGTTTTGCTAATTACCACTTTTGGATAAAATCGAAACTTGGAATTTTTGTCTCCAAAGATCCCAGGTAACCTCCAGCTGCAGCTTTAGGTGGTGAGGTTGAGGGGCTTGTTTGCAAGCGCGACGCATTCTTTTTGCCATTTTTATGGCTATGGTCCCTCTACTCTAGATCTACTACTGTTCTACCGCTTCACGACCCTGTGATTTAGAGCATGGATAGATTCTAGGTTTAGATTAGATCTAGAATCTAGATCTAGATAGATTCTAGATCTATGTTCTAGACTGTCTTGATCTGAATCTGCTACTAGATCTAGCTCTAGATTTAGAGATTTGTGCCGAGTCTAGATTCTAGATCTCATTAGGGCTGCATTAGAAGGGCCTAGTAGTCGATCTAGGGTACCGATTCTAGATCTAGAATCTAGATCTAGATTAGATCTAGGCCTAGAATCTAGATCTATCTATAGTGCATGTTTCCCTCCATCATAACTAACATCCTTGTCTCAGCATGTGACATCCTCTAGATTTAGATATGTAGGCTATCCAGAGTCACTAGATTCTAGTCTAGATCCTATCTATGTTAGACAGAAGAGGTCTACTATGCAAGATAGGCCTAGAATCTAGATCTAGATCTAGAGATTTGGGAGAGATAAGTTATCATCCACTTTTCTCCCCTCCGTGGGTCTGTGGAAATCCGCTTTAATCCCCTCCTCGCATTAGCAAAGCATCAAAGGCTCTAGCCGGTTCTCTGATAAAACTACGATATCCGTTCACCACGTGCTATCACGCGCAAGTTCTTTGACGCCACAGGAAGTTGTGCTCTTCTTTCGTTTTTGGTCCTGTCCACACCGGAATTTGTTCACTTCACTCTTTGTTTTCAAACGATCTCAGAAAGCCTAGATATATCTAGAGTCAAGACTCCTCTAGGCCTAGAAAATAGATTCTAGATATCTAGACTTGACGTCTAGTGTCAATGTGATCTGCATCAGTGCAGTCAGTCTGACCAGCATTCCATGTAAAATTATGGAGAAGATTATCAGAGACACTATATTTGCTCACTTATAGGCCTACACAAATAGACTGCTTTCTACATGCCAGCATGGCTTTATGGCAAAACGCTCTTGCGCAATGGATCTACTTGAAGTTCTGGACACTGGACGGCAAGCCTTGGAGGGAACACCGATAGACGTCATTTACCTGAACTTTTCTAAGGCCTTTGATTCAGTCCCACTCAACCGCCTTCTCGAGAAGCTGGAAGCCTATGGCATAAGTGATATAGCCAGAGACTGGATTAGGGACTTCTTAATTGGAAGGAAACAGTGTGTTAACCCAAATAATGTCAATAGTAGCTTCCCAGAATGTCAGAGTCATTTTTGCAAAACATAATTTGCTACAGCATTTTCATTTTCAATAGTAAAGATGAGTATACATTTTCAAAAAGATAAATTGGATAGAGAAAATCATTACACGTTCATTTTCAACATTTGATCACTTTCCGTAATTTGAATGACCTTAACCTTGCTGACTGACCACTGAAAGAGCGGTCAACTCGGGTATAAAAAATTTAAAAACTCAATATGAAATAACTCAGGAAAACTGAAATAGCCAAGTTGATGCGTATTCAAAGAGCTTTCAAAATATGTATAAATAACACTTGAAGTAACTGTAATTTAATTTGGATTTTATACACATTGTATTGTTTTGTTGAGTAGGCCATTGTGAAGATTTAACTCTGAATGTTCAGTGAAACCTACATTATCCACCTATTATAAATGTTTAAAAGACCTTTGAGTATTAAAATTGTGAGAACAGGATTAGCAGTAAAAGAAATGGGGAATTTTTCTCTATCAATCTCTGACTCGGGTGTAACTTCTCTCCATTCATCATCTTCAGACTGATCTAGATCTAGATCTACATTGCTATCTTCCACTGAACTATTGCTATCATTGTCACTGATGTGAGGAATTTCAGGAAAATCGTCATCTGAATCACTATTAACTAGATCTTCAAATAATTCAAACACGCCTTTCCTTGGAGAATTACCACTAGTATATCGTCCTGGCTCAGAGCTAGCCATTTTTTACACATCAACAACTCCGATGTTTGGATGTTTTCTTCCTCTTCCAGCTTTGTTTTGGTCTATAACGAAAGTATAAACAATACTTCCAGTGTAGGAACAGTTGTTTCCTGTTTCCTGTTCGTTGCCAATTATTCTCGCATTTTTTCGATCACGGCATCGTGGAAAGGTCCCTGTGACCGATTTTATCGGTCACGGCCATTATATTTGGGTTAAGGTCAATGGTTGCATGTTCAACTAGATGGATGTGACAAGTTGCGTGCCGCAGGGCAGTGTTTTAGGACCCATCCTTTTTGTGGTTTTTATAAATGACCTCCCTGGTGTGGTGAGCAATCTGTGCAGTATGTAGGCAGGTGATACTAAGATATATGGGCCAGCCAGTACACCTTTACAGTGTGCATCTCTTCAAAAGAATTTGGATGGCCTTGTTGATTGGGCTGGTAGATTGCAGACAAATGCAAGGCACTGCAACTGGGAAACAAAAACAGGAAATTTGTATATGAGAGAACATGGCGAGGATACGAGAGTGATGTTGGAGAGTTCCGTTATTGAGAAGGACCTTGGAGTGCTGATGGATAATGAACTAAAATTTTCTAAGCACACCAAAACACAGGTGAACAAGGCAAATACAATTTTAGCTACTAATAAGACGTTCATAATATGAACACTTGGATGCAGAATCAATGAAGTTACTGTTCACTGCACTTGTTAGACCACGCTTAGAGTTTGTGACCAGTGTTTGGAGTCCTTTTAACGAAAAAAATAACTTGATTGAAGGATTATTATGAAGAGCTACTTAGTGCATGTTATACCTGGTTTTCACCGTATGGAATATGAGGACTGACTTAAGGTATTGTAAGTGCCAAGTATGAGTTACAGACGTGTTTGAGGGGATTTAATTTAAATCTACAAATTCACACATGGTTACGATGATTGTGACAATCCCTTTAAGCTCAACGCACAATGATCAACCACAGGACACAACTTCAAGCTAAAAAAACAGTACTGCAGAACAAGTCATAGACAAGGTTTCTTCTCTTTGAGAGTAACGGGCACTGGATAATGATGTGGTAAATGTTCCCACACTGAACGCTTTCAAGAACCGCCTGGATGCTGCACTGAAGAAAAACACCCACTGCCCAAATGCTAGCCATCCACTTGTGCCACTCTCAACACCCTCACCACCACTGAACATTTAATAAGGTTAGACCACGATCAAAAGATCGTATAGGACCTAGTTTGACCGTTAGGTAATCTAGATTTACCTATCAAAAGATCAGATAAAGGCCTTGCAGCCTAATTAATCTGAAAATCATATCATATCATAGACTCTAGATCTAGAAGATTCTAGACCTACTTTTCGGTGCATGTCAATTTTCTAACAGTAATTTATTTATACTTTTTATCGTGGTGTTTTAGA
This sequence comes from Tylodina fungina, assembly GCA_031762815.1. Lineage (NCBI taxonomy): Eukaryota > Metazoa > Mollusca > Gastropoda > Umbraculida > Tylodinidae > Tylodina > Tylodina fungina. Next base: position 5,275 of record JAUEKS010023817.1, read on the forward strand.
TCTAGAATCTAGATTTAGATCTAGATTCCAGATCTAGATGTTAGATCTAGAATCTAGATATGTATTCAAAATGAATTAATTATCAAAAATAGTTGCAATTCGTATTTTAAAGAGATTGATACAAAGGTGAAAAATGAAGTTTGTTCTGAGTGGATGGAGCATCGGGTGACTATCAATGTGAAAAATGGTGATTTGACTGTTTTAATTAGTGATTCAATTGCCAGTAAGAGGCAGAAACCACAGTAACTGCATTTCCTAACTTATGACCAAGGATTGCAGTGCTTATGTCCCTGAAATGTAGACTCACTTCACAAGGTTATAATATATTCTCCAATATTGTCATAGTAATAATCATAGTACATACATGTAGATCTATCTTATTTTCAACGTTATTAACTAAAAAATAGAGCCCCCACTTCCATAATTGTGATTTTACAGATTGAGCTCGATCGCTGTGGCAATGTTCCTCTTTTAAAAATTTGTTTCTATATCACCACTGAATCAGATTCTAGATAGATAGATCTATATTTAGCCTAGTCTAAACCTTACAATAGATCTAGGTTCTTTCGACAATTAAAAATATCTCTAGATTTCTAGATTCTATGTACACCTACTAGTAGATCTAGTCAGCGTAATTATAATGCTGCTATATATGGCTTTGTCTCACTTTAAAATGAATCTAGGCCTTGCTAGAGAATCTAGATTTAGATCTAGTGAAAGGAGAATTTAAAGGTAAAATTGCGTTTTGGGGCCCATCTCACTAACAGCTCAAGAAAGTGTTTTTCCTGATGTTTTGGTCTGATTTGAACGAATTTGCCCATGAAAATATTCGCAAATAAAAGGCTAAACGTCACTCAGCCTCGATTTCGCGCTCCCGATGTAAGTCCGATTGAGACGGGTAGAGTAATTTGCAACGAATTTGAATGTTATATTCTTTACTAATGCACTCAAAAACCTCTACAAATATCGTTTCAAGTCTACGTGAGAAGGGCCCCAAAACGCTAGAATACCAAATAAAAAATGAATAGAGGCCTTTATAAATACACAAGACTAGCTCTGTCTGTGAGGCGGTAAAGCATGCAAACAAGGCTAGCTGTAGATCTAATAGGTGCCAAAAATAACGGAAGATTGAACTAAAAAAAAATCACCAATGGGAATTAAGGTAGGCCTATTTTTCATTTATAAGACATGCAAAAAATATCAAAAACCAGTGATGAGTGAGGGATCAAGAATTCCATGATAGATCAATGACCCCTAATCTAAACTGTCATGTTTCCTCAAGTGGGTACTTACCAACGTAACATTTTTATGAAATAACATCCAATTGAAAATTAAAAATGCAGATTTTGATTTTAAAACTTGATATGTCGTAGATTTTTTGGTAAAATTGTGTTTCGGTGCCCGTCTCAATAACAGTTAAACTTGGTGTGATTTGAATGAATTTGCCCATGATAACCGTTGCAAATGAGGCTAAACATGAGAAATAAAAAACTCGCCATGACTTTACTGCCGCTTCTTGCCAGAATTCGTCGGTCAACCTCGATTTCGCGCTCCTGATGTCAGTCCGATTGATTCGGGTAGAGTAACAATCCATAGCATTGAAACAAGCACCAATATCTCGCACACTCGACATTTGCGACAAAGTTCAATGTTATATTTGTTAACAACACACCCCAAAACTTGCAAGCACATCGTTTCAACAGTCTAATGTAAGACTGGCCCCAAACTCAAAACGTAATAATACCGATTTATCTAAGATCGTAACACAAAAAATGAGACAGATCTGTATCCCCTTTTTTTTTTTTTTTTTGCATACATGTTTTTATAGCATCCAAAGTTCTCTAGGGTCAACTTTATTAACTTATTCATTGGTTTGTTTATTTGGCAGTAGGCCTTATCCGCATAATTTTGATCACAACACCTCTGATAGTTGCCCCTGTGGGCCGAGAATCCTATTCAGTTTTGGTAATTTCACTCGGCTATTTCTTGTATCATATATAAGACCGATGGCCTATCCAGGTGTACCATTGAACCATTGTAACTACACTTCCCGTTCGAATGACACATAATATACCGATCTATTTCAGGTCGGGGAACATTTCCTTGCTAACGGTAATATGTAACCCAGTACTGCCTGTAGCTTGCCTTGCCACACTAGCTCAAAAATGTGTGGCTGCTAGTGGCGGTCAGTTGTTAGGAAGGCAAAAGCTGGGATATCCGGAGTCCACAGACCTGCCATTTATCCTGATTTAATCAGGATATCCCGATTTTTTTTTTAGACATTCAGGGCGGATATCCTGATTTTTTCAGCATTAATTGTAAAAATACTGATTTTTTAAGAATCGTATTCTTCATTGTATTAGTTGATCGTGATTTTTTTTTCTCCAATACTGTTGTTTTTGGACGGGGTATCCTGATTTTACTTAAAATATTATTGTGGCAGGTCTGAGTCTATCTGGGCATCTGGCTAGTAAAACGTACGCGCATCACCAGGTCAGGGAACATTGTTTCATGCTACTAGCATCATGTAACCCTGCTACCTGTTGCATGGCCATATCTTTACTGGCATAGGACAGTGAGGTGGATTACTCAATGATGGTGTTGTAAAAGCCAAAAAGTGGGTATCAGTAGACTATAGCAGTCTTCTTAGAATCAGGAAGTATATCCAACCTTTTAAAAACCCTTTCGTCCGAAAAGAAAGAGACCCTTATTAGATGTAATAATATTATTATAATATGGAGGAAACTGTTGTAAAACTGTGATTGATTGATTCAAATGACACCTGCTTAAGATATATTAAGTCAAGGGAATAATATGAAAATGTCAACAGTTTTCATCTCATGACTGAATCTGTATGAGTAGGACATGTAATAGTATCTTATGTCGACATATATTTAAAATTGAGTACTGTCTCAGTATTCACACAAATTATTAACCGTTGTATGAATAACTGTTTTCAGACCTAGAGATCTATCATTTTAGTAGGAGCACCTACCCTTTGAACTTCTTTGCATAATTCCCGCCAACACTGTTGCCCTACTAGCAAATTAGTAGTGCCAAAAGATGCTCTGTGGATGCATTCTGCCGCGCTGTAATGTATAATTTAAAATTGTGTTTGAAAGTAACAACCAGAGTAATATGTTTGTAATTTTGGGTCGTTGCTGACAAATTTAGAAATAAATATTAGAGCTGTCTGCGTAAAAATATTTCATTTTGTGCTTAAATCTAAAATGCTTACAAGAGGCCGACTGTATAAAAATTGTGAAAATAAATTGGAACCTGGATAGAGACCTCTGGGCAAACACCGAACTGTAGGGTTACATCATCTTTTGATTTGTTCCCAAGTTTCTGACTTTTTTTGTTCGTAGAATGATTCCACCAGCTGAGGGCAGTCAGTCCACTGTGCAGTAGCTCAGGAAGCAGGAGTTCTGCCTGAAGATTCAATGTTTCGGGCTGGATCATTGGCCTAATTGAATTTTTTCTATTTGAAAGTACTCACTGCTGCCTCTATCTCTAACTGGGTAAGAGAAATCTTAATGAAGGCAGTCAGGATATCAACCATACAGTTTGCCAGCCTCCTGTGTTGACAGTCATTTGTATTCATTTTTCCCAAGCACTTTAAGATTGTGAAACAAATTGCCCCTCTACATTAAGAGCAGTAGTGATATAGATACCTTTAAGAATGCTCTGCAATTCACTGCCCTTAAAACAACAGCAGACTAAGTTCAGTCACTTCGACACGCGCACTGACAGTAATACTCAGTCTGACTGAGTCAGTCAGTATAGGGCCTATGTGAAGAAGAAAGAAGTTTCTAGATCTAGATGTAGATCTAGTTGGAAATGGATCATGTATCTAAGACAGATTAGAATATATTGTAAGATATGAAGTGTACATCTAGTCAGAACTAGGTCTAGATTTAGATTTAGGTATTCTAGATTCTTATTCTTTTAGCGTCTCCCCACGCTCTCTCCACTTGCCTTGATTCTTTGACTAGGTGTTATTGTTGATAACTTTGAATTAATTCTATCTTGATGAGGCCCATATATTTTGGGATTGGTGTGATGCTTGTTCCATTCTAGATTTATGTTTTACTTCTCACCTGGACCACAAATGATCTTATTCTAGATCTAGTACTAGGTAGACTATATAATTAGTATTAATTTGCTATCCAAATCCCACTGACTAAAAAACGATATCTTCTATGACTCTACCTATCTAGAGTGTTGGCCGGTTAAATTCAAGGCACAAGCAAGATGGTTGGTTACTGTGCAGCTTATGGCTGCAATAACAATCAGAAAAAGAGGGCTGCACATACTGCTGTTGTTGTTGTTGTTGTTGTTATTATTATTATTATTATTATTATTATTATTATTATTGTTATTATTATTATTGTTGTTGTTATTATTATTATTCTGTTGTTATTATTATTGTTATTATTATTATTATTATTATTATTATTATTATTATTATTATTATTATTTTGTTGTTATTATTATTGTTATTATTATTATTATTATTATTATTTGTATATTATTTATACTATTATTATTATCATTGATGTTACGATTGATATTATTATTACTATCATTGTTATCATTATTATCATCATTATTATCATTATTATTGCTGTTATTATTGTTACTATTATTATCACTGGTATCATTATCATTATATTTCTTTTTGTTATTTTATGACTACATGTATATCATCATTGTTATTATTTATTGTTATACTATTACCAATCGTGTCCCTCTCCATCCACTGGATCGCATTGCTCTGCGGCGGCCTACACCCCGGTTCTTCCACCCCACCTCAGGGGTCAGGCAGTGCGAGCTCCACTCGCCTGTTCCAGGCTCTCAAGCAACGACAAGCATGTTTGGAATAGAATGGGGTGGCGATGGGAGAGGTTCATATGTACTTTAACAAGACAGATTCTTCTATTAAGCTCGTCCTCGTTTCTGAGCCTCGTGGCAAAATGGAAGACATCGGAGACGATTTCGATGAGACCCGTGAATTTGTGATGGCTGTTCTGTTCTATCGAACATCTCATGTCACCATGAACTCGGCTAGAAACCTAAGTGTTGCCAGTTGTGCGTGTGTGTGTGTGTGTGTACGTGTGTACGTGTGTTTGCGTGTGTGTACGTGTGTGTGCGTGTGTGTGTACGTATGTGTACGTGTGTGAGCGTGTGTGTGTATATGTGTGTACGTGTTTGTGTATG
>JAUEKS010023927.1:0-10493 GCA_031762815.1 Tylodina fungina
TAATAATAATAATAATAATAATAATAATAATAATAATAATAATAATAATAATAATAATAATAATAATAATAGCAATAGATAGTATTTATAGCGCTAACCCCTAGTTGATATAAGTTCTAGGCGCGTACACACTACTAATACCCCGACAGATCAATGCCATATTGAAACCATCTCAACTCCCTGAGGAATACTCAGTACAAGCTGCCGGTTAGGTGCTCATACTAACATTCTGGCAATACCGTACACTGTCTATCGTCGGGTACCCATTTTTACACCTGGGTGGAGTGAGGGAATTTGTTAAAAGAGCCTTTCCCAAGGACACAACGTCAGATGCCCAGCACCGCAAGGATTCGAACCCACGACCCCTCTATCATGAGTCCGGCGGTCTAACCACTAGGCCACGGACGCCACTTACACAACCACTCACTCACCCACCAACACACACACACACACATCTCACACACACACACACACACACACTCACACGCGCACGCGCACGCGCACACACCACACACTCACGTGTCACCAATTCCGTGATTGTGCGAGCGGGTGAGGAGAGTGCAGTCGGTGAGGTGACACGGACCTCGAGCCGCGGGGCAATGGAGACGGTTGCGCGCGCGCGCGCGTGCGTGTGTGTGTGTGTCTGTGCGTCTGTGTGTCTGTGTGAGCGTGCGTACGTGCGTGCGTGCGTGCCTTCGTGCTTGAGTCCATAAGGGTGTGAGTATATGAGCGTGTGCGTTAGTCTGTCACTGCATAAACGGCATGAGCTGGTGGCTGAGGGCATTTCGGCCAATTTGCAGTTAGAGAAGCCTCCAGCAAGTCGGCTGGTCCACTGTTGTGTGTGCGTGTGTGTGTACATTTATTACGACTACTGGAAGAACAGACGCCTATTGGTGAGTACTTTTCTCTACTCACGCAAGGGTTAGATAAACGGCAACTGGTCGCTTTACGGGATCTCATGTTGAATGTGGAGTGCATTTAATCGCTGCAGTCTATGGTTGGCCGAATTTTTCATAATATACAGCCTTGCACAACTTTCTGTTCAAGAAGCATTTCTCTATAAATAAGGTCACAGACAAAAAAAAGCGTGCATTGTGCCGTAAAGCATCCGTCACTCCCGTGATAATTTCCATACAGTTAATTTGACCCTGGCTCTTTCAAGGGTAACAAAACTATACTTTAGGTTTTTCAGCGCTACGCTGCATTACATTTTACCGAAGAGTTCCACGATTCTAGCAAAAGAAGGCGTCATAAAGACCTGCTGAACAGAGATCTCAAATCCTGAATCTTAAGATAAGATAAGATAAGATAAGAAGATAAGATAAGATAAGAACAACTTTATTATCCCAAGGGAAATTTGGTTCACAGGAGTGACGCAAACAACTAAAGTTATGTGCTGTGGAAGTGTTTGAGATATTTTGTGTAAGAAAGAGCCCTATGATGTATGTGGGGTGGATGTTAAAAACTAATGCAATTAATTGTGATATCTGTGAGCTCTGGGTTCATGAGAGGTGCAGTTGTGTGTAGATTGGAATAACGAAGAATCTTTCCTCAAACTTTGAGCTTTGAAGATGTCTTAGTATGAAGAATCCCTCAGGGTCCAGTGATGAGAGTGAGGTTAGACAAAATGACTACAGTTTAAGGTGTAAGATATGGAACCAGTAATGTGTCTTTCTCCGGTGTCTTGGTCATGAAATTAAATTTTGAAAAATATGTGTTTTCACGTGATGTATGGATTATTTTTTTCACTCTATGAACAGGATATGAGTGAAATTCTCTTTTGCCTAGTTTCTTAAACTCTAGTTGTTGGGTAGTTTAAAATTAATTTTCTTAACGATTTTGTTTAGTCTGATGAAGGGAAGTTGTTGGGTAGTTTAAAATTAATTTTTTTAACGATTTTGTTTAGTCTGGTGAAGGGAAGTTGTTGGGTAGTTTAAAATTAATTTCTTAACGATTTTGTTTACTAAGCAGCATTTTTGTTTATCCCAGAATCAGATGACGAGACTGATGCATCTTCACAGGATGCCAGTGAGGAAGGTAATGGCGAGCGTGGTAGGGGGCTGTCACCAGATGAACAGGGGGGCGACTCAGCCAAATCTCCCACCAGCCCTCTCTCTCGTCTCTCAGCCAGCAAAGCGAGTTTCTTCTCAGAGCCCCCAACTGTGGTCAGCTTAGACCCCTGGAGCATGTTTGGCATGGGCAACAAAGGGGCTACAAAGGAAAAGAGAAAGAAGTCAGTGGACACCACATCTGCCAGTAAATCTGTCTCAAGAAGTCAGCCATCTGACGAGAGTAGGAAAGATGACTTCTCCAAGGACACCGATGTTTCAGAAAGCTTAGAATTTGATTTCCGAACTCCCGATGAGGTCCTAGCGAAACATTCTGCTGATGGATCGCTAGAAAATATTACAGAATTAAACCCTGACTTGGTTGGAGAGCAAAGGACTAAAGGGAGGGACAGAAATATTGGTCGTGCTGATAGCATCGAAGGAGGTGAGGATAAAAAAGAAACCCTGTCTCGCCTCTACAGGGAGGGCAGTGAGGACATGGAAGAAAATTTCTTGGAGACGGTCAAGGGCAGTGATGGAGATGATGAGAGAGACGAAAAAGGTGAAGATGACGATGATGAGCTGATGGAGAAGACGGCAGTAAGCATTGCTATGGAACAACTTCTTCTGGATATAGATCAGAAGAGTCATACCAAAGACACTGCCACAGAGAATCTTTTGGGTGAAACCTCTGACTCTGCTGAAAATGAGATGTATATAGAAGGTCGGCACAGTCCCAGTGCTAGCAAGACCAGAAAGTTTCGAATGAAGCGTCATGCAAGGCGTTCAAAAGATCAGCGTAGATCTAGCCTCATGTCGACTAACAGTGAAAGCGAGGCTGGCCGCACAGACCCCACCACCACGGATAATTCCCTACCCAGATCCTCCGTGTCCAGAACTCCCAGCGTTGAGCTGGAAGAGGCGGGGATTAAGATTGGTAACGTGTTGTTGCGATCAGAAAAGGAAAAGGATGTAATAAAAATGGAGGAGGAGTCCACCGCGGCCCGTGTGTGTGCGGGTGAGGCTGTGTGCCCTGTACCTGATAAAGAACACATTGAAGAGAGCAGCACATCACATGAGGTACCTGCCGCCTCGGAGAACATCACTCTCAATAATCAGAACACGGGCACAGCCTCGGGCACCGACTCCTTGCAACAGATCCTGGAGGACATAGCGGCCATGCCAGACCTCTCTGACAACTCTGACATCGACGATTTGTTATATACAAACATCGACGACAAATTTGTGACTCACCGGCGAAAGAAAACGGGCCTAGAGAAGTTAAAGCCATTGAAGAGTCGTAAAGGAAAGAGGAAGGATGGTAAAGAAAATGAGGCGGCTCTAGCAAATTCTAGTTTCTCTATCTCCACCCCTAGCGACTCCGAGTCGTCTGTGAGCTCAGTGGAGTTTTCCGGTCTAGTCATGGAGATAGAGCCGAATGAAGAGGATCTCAAACCAGATCAGGATATGCTGAGAGACTATCAGGCCACCATGAGTCTTGCACTCGGGGAATCCTTTTCAGATGAGCCTGTGGAGGAGGAGGAGGGGCAAGGAAAAAAGGCAGATGACTCCGGCAGACCTGCTGTAGACATACTAGCAGACAAAACCCCAGTGCCAGCTGCTTGTGTAGATAAAAATGTGGACGACAGCAAGGCATCTAGAAGTAGTAGTAGTTTCTATGCAACCCCAAATGTGAGTATAGAGCATGAAAAGAGCACCAGGGAGACATCCCTGAGTCCTGTTAAAAAACTGCCACTCATAATATCAGGAACACCTGTTCCACAACCTCGCAAATCAATATTGTCTCCATCATTATCATCTCACCAGCCCTTGCCTCACAGCAGTAGAGAGTCCACACCAACGAATGCTCCCAGCTGTCCCATACCAGAAAACCCCCCCGAAGGGAACAGAGATTCCTCTGGCAGTGAGCTGTTTCTCTCTCCCGTGGAGAGCTTCGAGCAGTCCCCATTTCCTTGCACATCACCGTTGACATGTCATGCAGCAGAAAAACTACCACAGGAATCTTTGTCTCCTCCGGATAAAATAGTGTCGGTGAAACAGTCATCCACATCACAGACATCATCAGCGAAAACGAAGGAATCCTCTGAAAAAGGAAAGCCGCAGCGAAAGCTTCCTGAATTGCCAAAGCTGAAAGTTCGAGCGAAGCAGCCGATGCAGCCCTCAGATGCTGTATCCAGTGCTGTAGAACAGCCCAGCATGTGTTCATCTCCCAAGTCCAGGTTCAGGATCCCTCCTGCTCCGTTTCCAGGGCCAGATGGGAAACGTCCCACAGGGCGAGCTCTGCCCTTGCCTGGGGAGGTGAGGCAGTCTGGTGGGAAATACCCTTCAGCGACTGGACTGCCGGTCAAGAGTAGTTTTGATTCCAGCTTCGCTAAACCCATCACCCCACCAGTCTTCAAACCTCCTGGAAGAACTGTGGTTCCTGTAGACAAAACCATGCTCAGACTTGGCTCCTGTTCAGAGCCTACTGACTCAGAGTCTGAAAATAAAAAGAAGATTTCTGCGGAAGGTATCATAATAGAAAATGCCATAGATGATATACCTTTTGCTGACGATAGTGAGATTGAAGAAAAATTTTATACACCGTGTGACCCCTCAAAACAGGAGAAGCCGAAATTTCCTGCACATGACCATTTTAGCAATGTCAGAAAAAGAATTTTGCCAAGTCCACCCTCTTCTCATAAATCTAACCCAGCTGTTCTCAGTGCAGAGCAAATCAAAGAGATTCGTAAAACGGATAGAGAAAAGGCAAAAATGCAAGCAAGAGAACGAGCCAGGCTGAAGAGCGATGAAGAGTTGGGCCTGGCTATGGTAAACCCTGTGTTTAACAGCCCGGCAAAGGTATTGCTTCGAAAACAGAATTCCAGTACATTGGATGGTGACCATTCTCAGACCAGTACTTCAAACAACACACCCAGCACCAGCGACGTGCTGACAGACAGTGACGACAACAAACTTTCCTCTGTTCACAAGCCCCTGTCAACGGTTACAGGAAACTCCAGCTTACCTGCAAATTCTGGCAAAGATAAAAAGAAAACCAAAATCCCTAAGTCTGGAAAACAGAAGAAAGTGAAAGAAAATGGCGAAAAAGAATCTGACCCAGACAAGAAAGAGAAAAGAAAGTCTTTGTTAGCTCTGATTCTGCCAGCGAAAATAGCAGACAAAAATTCTAAAGTGGTAATTGATTCGGACAATAATCCTAAACGCAGTGATGATAGCACTGAAAAGAAAAGCAGAAAAAAACTGAAGAATAAAGACAGGCGGAAAAAAGACTTTAAGGCATCAGATTCTCACGAAAGTTTGGACAAGACCCCAACCTCGGAGAACAAGCGGGACTTAGCCATATGTTCTGTGTTCCACTCAGAGGTTTCTAACAGACCTAGGAAGACAGCTGGGGGTGCTGCTGCGGAGAGGAAGGCCTTACCTGTAGCTCCCAGAGCCAGTGGTGAGTGCTTCTCTTTCATATCTGCCAACTGTCCCTGTTGATATGTTATTGTGTAGGCATTTGAGGCCTAAACACGCAGAAGACATCAACACTTTAAAGTATAGACTGACTAACTCATGTGCTAAGATTCATTAGCTCAGGAAGTCATTTTGATTCCCCCTTTTCTATCTTGACCAGGTACAAAATACATGTACATGTAATACATGATATGCCAATTAGGCTAATAACGGATAAGATGACAGATTGCATATCAACACCCTGTCTTCTTTTCCTTTTTTTTCCGAACCATTAGGTTAGTTTAGATTCTACTAATTGTGTAAATTTCCAGATAACAAAAAATACCTTTTAAATGCTACAGGTAGATCTATTGTAACTTAGTGCTAGTATTAAAAAAAATATTTTTAATGTTTTATCTTTATGATTAAGTGAAGTTATCAATATCATTTATTGAAAGATAATAGAATATTCCTCCTCTCTCTCTTTTTTCATTCAAACATTAAGAAAAATGAAAATCAATCACATCATTAATCTAACAATTGTTCTTATGTGTGCTATCTTTGGTCGTCACATTCGTCTCAATAATAGTAATAGTAATACTTGTGTACCTATTATAACTGTTAAGGACTGTTCTTTGCTTTGAAAAACTTCAATCAACTAAACAAAAAGATAAAATTAACTGAAAAGTGTGTCCAGTGGGTCTGAAGTGAATGAAAATTCTTAACATTCAAAGTTATAAAGTTATTGATTTGGTTGGAGCCTTCAACCTGTTGGATATTATTTAAAATAAAATTATCATCATTGGTTGATCTTTGTCAACCTTACAAGTGACCAATCACTCTAAGAGTGTTAAATTTAGTGTACAATGCAAAATTACATGTGTGTGCATATGTAAGTAGTCGCTGCACTGCCCATAAATCAACTAATATGACCTACTCAGTGTACTTGGTGGGCCTTTTAACAACGCGACCACTATGAGTTTTATAGTGTGTATTAAGATTTTGTGTGTGGTGCGACGGGGTAGGAAGTGACCAGTTTGGTTCAACTTCCTTGGGTGGAGAGCTTGAGAACTCTGCCTGTGACTTCGGTGATTTCCTTAAGTCATGTTTTTGCTGGGGGGCTTTCATAGGGCTTGAGTCTTAATTTTCTGGTGATGGGTTAATAGACTCTTCGTCGACGTAGACTGGTATGTCTGTGTTGTCTTTTGCTGGCATACCAAATGCTGGATTAATGTGTCGGCGATTTCTTGTGAATGTTTTGCCATTGCTCTTGGCGTCATATCGTCTATTGTTGTTGTGTCTTGTGATGATTGTCCCTCGACGCCATGTTTTCTCTTGATTGAATGGTAAGAAATATACTGCCTGTCCTGGTGTCAGTTTTGGAAGATTTTTGGCAGTTTTGTTGTAGTATTTCTGTACATATTTTTGTCGTAGAGTTCTTTTTTGTTCTGTAATGCCCTTGTTTGGTTGGTTGTGAAACAGTTTGGGTTGATCATTGATCTTGTGCTTCTCTGGAACTGCATCTCTGCTGGGCTGAGATTTGTTTCTTGCCTTGGTGTGTTTCGGTGTTCAAGCAGGTCTTTGAAAATGTCACCAAGCGCATGTTTTGTCTTTTTCATAAGTTTCTTAATCGATTTGACTGCTGCTTCAGCTTTACTATTGGACTGATGGTAATGTGGTGAAGATTTCTTGTGAATAATTTTCTACTCGTCGGTGAAATTCTTGAATTGTTCAGAAGTTAGCTGTGGACCACAATCACTAACTAGCTGTTTTGGGACGCCGTGTCTGGCAATTGTGTGACTGGTTGTAGTGCTAGTCATGTGTTCAATTTCAATGAAATTGGAGTAATAGTCTACTATGACCATATAGTTTCGATTCTCCACCTCAAAGAAATCAACCCCTACTTTTTCCCAAGGTGATTTTCCTTCATTGTGTTGTTGTAATGGTTCTTTAGTGTTTGCACTTTTGTGAACTTGACAATTTTCACAGTTCTTAGTTGTTTGTTTCAGTTCTTGGTTTATTCCAGGCCAGTAAACAGTAGACCTGGCTCTTCTGATCATTGCATCATAATCTAAGTGTGAACTGTGAAATCTGTCTTTGATTTTGGATCTCAGAGATTTGGGAATGATTACACGATTCCCCATCATCAACAAGTCATCATGGTACGTAATGATGTCCTTATGATTGTAGGAGGGTTGCAGTTCATGTCTAATTGTTTCACAATCCGGCCATCCATTCATGATGAATGTTTTCATTTCTTGCATGATGTGATCATTTTCTGTATGATTTTTTATTTCATCCAGAAGGCTATCTCTGATTTCAATCGGGTTTACTACATTGGTCTTCTATTTCATGAAAATCACTCTGTTTGCTAATTGCTTGACTGAGGGTGTCAGCAATTTTCAGCTCTGTACCTTGCACATATTTGAACACAGCATCGTACCTGTTCATTCTTATCATGAGATTTTGTAATCTCTTGGGTGCTTGGCTGATAGGTTTGTTTAAAATGTTTCTTAATGGTTTATGATCATTTTCTACATATGTGTACCGGTCAAATTTTTCAAGCCCAACGACGACCGCTAAGAGTTCTTTCTCAATCTGCGCCCACTTCTTTTGGCAGTCAGTTATAGCTTTTGATGCAAACTCGATTGGTTTTCCTTCTTGGAGGAGAGCTATTCCAATTCCAGATTGGCTGCTGTCAACTTGTAGTGTTAATGGCTTGTCTGGGTCATAGAAACTGAGAAGTGTAGCATCAACCACAAACTTTTTGGCACTTTCAAATGCTTTCTGACACTCATCTGTCCATTTAAAAATTGCATGCTTCTTCGTGAGTGCTCTGAGGAGATCTAATGTTTGTGAGAGTTTTGGAATGTATTTGGCCAAGTAATTAATCATTCCACAAACTCTTCGGATACCACATCTGTTGGTGCTGGCTTTTCGGCTATCGCTTTCACCTTATCAGGATCTGGTTTCATTCCTGACATTGATATTACGCGTCCATGAAATTTCAGTTCGGTTTTCTTGATCTCACTCTTCTGTTCGTTCAGCTTAATGCCTTTCTATTTGCATCTTTCTTGAAGAAGCTTCAGGTTTTTGTCATGGTTTCTGGAATATTCAGCATCATCCTTGCAGTCACTTTTGCCATAGACAAGGATATCATCCACGACATTTTGACACCCAGGTAGGCCTTGTAATGCTTCGGCCAGTCTCTGTTGAAATATCTCGCTGCTTACTTTTCAACTGAAGTCCACCAGGTTGTGATCATCGTTGTTAGTTTTGGTGACTTTTCATCCAGCGTGCTTGGTTCGTGCTTGTCTTAGCAATGTAGCTCAAAATCTCTAGAATTTAGATTATACAAGGTTTGGTAATAGATCAGTTGTTTACCGCTGCCACCATGTTGATATATTATTGTGTAGGCATTGGAGGCCTAAACACGCAGTATAGACTGACAAACTTATGTGCTAAGATTCATTAGCTCAGAAAGCCATTTCTATTCCCCCTCTTCTATCTTGGCCAGGTACAAAATACATGTACATGTAATATATGCCAGTTAGGCTAATAACGGATAATATGACAGATTGCATATCAACAGTCCCGATTCGCCTGGGTCTGTCCCGGATTTGGGATCTAAATAAAAGAAAAATTAATAATTCCCCAAGCTGCAGATTCCATAATTAAGTAATTACACTGTTACTAGGGCATTGTTTTGTTTCATGTGAATTTAAGTGAGCCACCGAAAGAACTGGCCCTGATTGCAATCTCAAAAGGTTGGCAGGTATGCTCCTTTGTTTTGCATTCCTAATCTAATTCAAGGATAGTGCAAGCTATGTCATTTTCAACATATGCCCGACTGGTTTGATTCATGTGTAACCCTTTGGATATTTGTGAGTTTTTGCCAAAAAATATCACAATGACATGTTAGTTTGATGTGTGTGTGTGTGCGTGTATGTGTGTATGTGTGCCTGTACCAACTATAATCAAGACATATCTTTGAGTTTGTGCAAGTTTGTACCCTCAAATCTGATAATGACAATGTATGTGTATGTGTGCGTTTATAAGTTGAACCATTTGAAATCATTTACGATCAGACAAAACAAAGACCATCTATGTGTTTTTTTGTGCAACATTGCATTGAACAGAATCATTAGCATTGAACAGAATCATTACATATTATCACAAATATGTAATACTGCGCAACATTGCATTGAACAGAATCATTACACACTATCACCAATAGGTAATAATTTGCAAAATTGCATTGAACAGAATCATTACATACTATCACCAATAGGTAATACTGCGCAACATTGCATTGAACAGAATCATTACATACTATCACCAATAGGTAATAGTGTGCAACATTGCATTGAACAGAATCATTACATACTATCACCAATAGGTAATGGAATAGGCCAAGAGGAGGGTTTTCTTTGAAGCGGGATATGAAGTTACAGAGTTTGGGTGCGGAGGGTGTGGTGGGTAGGGATTGATGGCATCTTGGGCCAAAATTCTGTAAGTCAGAGAAAATGAACTTAATATTTTAATTGATGGGTTAATTGACTGTGTCCACTTACTTCTTCTACCAGTGGATGAGTTCTCTGACTCCGATGAGAGCCACGTCTCCTTCGGTACGATGCAAACCAGAAAGGTAGGTGTTGTACCTTCATCTTCTTATGTTTTTAAAGGAAAGGAAATAATGTTCTTTCCCCAGAGGTTCTTGCTGTTTGCTTGTTAACCCTTTCGCGTTTAACACCGCCGAAACAGAACGGTATTCTTTTCAATACCGGGTAGATGCACCTCAACCTGAGATCTTATCTGTGGGCAAATCACAGATCTGGGAGGGGCTGAAGACCAGCCACCGAGCCACCACTCCAGAGGTTGTTACATTGTATTGCACAGCTCCTTTGGCCAGTGTACAGATACACCCCACAGGCTGTTGACCATAATAATAATAATAATAATAATAAGTACATTTGTACAGCG
>JAUEKS010024035.1:0-10491 GCA_031762815.1 Tylodina fungina
ATAGCTTGAGGTCTAGAACACACTTTTCACCAATTAACCCCTTCATTGCCTGAGAGGCATAGCGTAATAATGCCAGGGAATAGACACCCTCAATGTAGTGTGTCAGGAAAAATACATGTAACTCATGTCTGATAAGCCTATTGTCATGAAAGTGACGGAAAATTGAATTACTTATCCAACCATGTATAAATTTGTGTTTAATCTTTTAAAATGAACAAGACAGGAGAGAAGTAGTTAGGGAACTGGTCTTTATTTAGGAACACAAGGGCATACTACTAGACTGACTGCTTGCTTTTTTTTTTTTCAACACAGGTTTATTCAAGGGAAATCACTCTAAGAATTATGACAGAGGGACTTTAGTAAAAATAAATACAACTAACTCATATAATATAACTAACTATGTTATTTCTAGGCATATATTCTGAAATTCCAAACTCATCTTGTTCCCATACATGTATAGAGTATAAGTAGTATAATGTAGGCCTACATGTCTATACTAAAAATTGTAACTGGAAATATAACATAACAAGCTTGTTTACCCGTTAACGAACATGGGAAATTGTGTTTGCTACAGAAGACATAGGGACATGTAATTACCTTTCAATCCAGGACTTCGGGATACACCACGTTGCTGGTATGGCCTTTTGCAGTTAAAATGAAGACATTGTCTTTTCTGTCCGTTTATGAGAGGGCAACGTACAGCATACTATGGCTAAAGACTGGAGTCCTTAAATCTAAGCCTACCACCTTCAATATCTGACCTTGGGCTTTATTTATAGTAGACCTAAGTGCAAAGCAACGGCGAATGGGACATTGTTTTCTACTATGTAAAAGGCAGGGATGTGTCCGGTGGTTGGAGCACTATTTTTGGAATTAGGTGCCTTTCGTTTTGATAGGCACCCGATCTAGATTGTGATAGCTGTAGGTCCTCTTTCTATTAGACAAAATGTGGTTTCTTTAGACATCTAGATCTTGATCTAACCTAGACTCTAGATCCATGTGGTCTTTTTCGAAATCTCTTATCAGTATTACTCAGTGTAGATCAAATCTCTATTCTATGTTTAGATCTATGGTTTTATAATTTAATTATTCTAATCTAGATCTAGATCTATGCAGAAATGTGATTAAATCTCTATCTTATCTAGATTTTGTCTAGATCTAGATCTAATCTAGAGATTCTAGATTTCCATGTGGCCTTTTTCAGACCTGCCACAATTCTGACCAGACAAATCAGTACCTTTAAGCCAAAAATTCAGTATTTTGCAAAAAAAAAAAATCAGTATCATGGCATTCACTGCGCAAAAAACAATCCATGTGAAAAGCAGTCTCCACTGTATATTCAGGTGTCACTGTCACAAAAGTATCAAACACTACAACAAAGACCCCCCACACTTGTGGCCACCTAAACTAGTGGCAGATTCAGATTTAGATTCGTTTATTCACCAAATGAAGCATCAGAAAATAATGCATACACAGTAAAGTTACTTGGTTCGCAGAAAAAATATTAGGCATATGTACACACACACACACAGCTCCATAACACATCTACTACATGCTATTTATACTATACACTTACGGAATTATAACACACCAAGCACTCCAAGCCTACAAACGCACAACTCAACACAATTAAACGTATAATCTACATAAGTACACACAACTCTATAATGCACAGCAAGTACTAACTACTATCCACGTGCACATAAATCAATACAGCACACACATAACATAGGCAGACTAGAATGTAATGACTAGCATAGAACACTAATAACAGTAATATCGCATGACAAATGTATTTTGTGTCTTATGGTTAATATGAAGTCTACCTGTGATGACAGGTCTAGGTTATTCCATTTGCACCAAGTCTTGATGCGTCTTTTTCTATGTTTGAATAAAGTGTTGGTGATGATCAGGTCATGTTCTGCACACAGTCCAAAGAGAAGTCCGCGGTTTTCATTCCATGATCACTATGTGGTCCTAGAGGTGTTCTTCCCAGGGAGGTCTTTTCTCAACTCTTCCATTCAAACCGCCCATTACAATTGCAATGTCTTCCGAGTCTTTTACGTTGTTTATGGTATCACTACGGTCTTCAAAGAATGCTACTCTCTCCCCATATGTGTAGCTGTCAATAGAATGGTGCAGATTTGGGTTTGGACAGTTGTTTTGTTCTTTTGCACTTTCTGAGATTATTACGTATAGCATCAGTGATGTTCTTACTTGTTTCTAGGTGCACTATGAATCCTGCGCCGTGTTTTGCTAAAGACGAACATTTTTATGCATTTCTTTGGCGTTTTATAAGTTTTTCCTTATGTCACTGACATAGTAGAATATCGAATTTCCTCTTTTTTGCAATATCCCACTCTGGTTCTTTGTTACCTAGGCCACTGACTTATGTTCCATGTGTCTGTTTTTATCAGTTGTCTGTTCCTTCTTTTGGCAGGTTTTCTTGTGACCATCCGTTTAATCAATGTTCTGTCTCTGGGTCCATTGGTTTTGCATGGTTCGTTGCCCTTTCTTCGAGTACATTTTTTTCACCTTTCTTGTTTCTCGAACGTAATGAGACCCACTGTCGGCTTGCTAGGCCTGTCACAGCTCCACCATTGCACTGGTCTTCCAGCTCTTACATGTAAAAACCACTACTTCCCCCCTCCCCCCTAACTATCCCTGTCCCCGAACAAAAAAAAATTTGAATTTTTTATTTGAGTTAAAGTTTTATGTCACTTGCAACACAAATAGGTTTTTTAAGTAACAGAATGTGTCATCAACTCTCAAAGCACACTGAAGACAATCAATAGAATTGAGTCCATGGTGTGGAATGGAGACACCTATTGAATTGTGTTGCCGTGTGGTATACTGCAATGCCACACCAGACATGAAGTAAGCCAATTGGCTTGCCGTGTTGTGTTCTGTATAGGCAGTGTGTGTAGGCCCGGCCTTCATCCTCTCCAGTCCATCCATTATTATTGCATTGCGCCTTGCCAGCATAAAAACGTCCTTGCTGTTTAAACCGAAAAGCGTTTAAACCTTTATAAAAGCAACAGTCCTCGAACAGTCCTTCAATTATGATGCTTGAAGTAAATTTCCTTCTTCCCATGTAAAAACTGTTATATAGACTTCTTGGTGCTTTTCAGAGCAGCACTGCTTATTTTTCATAACCTGTTGAGCATATCAAATGTGACTGCTTTCAAGGAGGGGAATCCATCAGGATATACATGTAATACAAGATATTACCAAACGGGTTTTCAATTACACATTAAAACAACTTGAAGAGTTAAAGAGTGCAAGACCAGCCTAATTCAAGAATTTTGAATTTTGATTTTGAACTCATCCCACAACACCCAGCTACCCTTCATATGCTGCATTACTAGAACATGCATGCACAATATTAGAGTTCCTGAGTCGCACAAAGGGTTCAAGATCCCATCAAGGATTGGTGATAAAATTGTTGCCAGTAGCTCCAACGGGACAACATCATGTTTTGAACAGCGTGTTAAAATAGTAGTTGTATAATTACAACCACGAAACGCTAATATGTTAGTAAAGTGGTTGTATTAACAGCCAGGAAAGGCTCAATGTTTTAGGAAAGTGGTTACATGTATATTGTCTTGTACAATTCATTCAATTCCTCTATTGCCAAAGTGACATATTTCAGATTCTTGTTTCAACTTCTCTTTTGCAGGGGTCGCCACAGCGAATGTTTATCCGTTCACATTTCAGCAATTTTTTTTGGCGGCTGAACGACTTGTTTAACACCAACCTGCCCTATTAGTCCATACTGGCATATTTTGTATTTAACTCACTGAATACCGGGCTTCATATCAGGAATTATTCCCTGGATACCGGGAAAAAGTAGGGTCATTTCAAAAAATCGTATCTCCTTTATTTATGAATGCATTTTGCTCAAATTTTGATATGTAATGCAAAATGGAATACACTTTTGCTTTATATCCACCAAAATTGCATAATTTGTTGTTTGTTGATGTGCATGATATGATTTTGAGGCACAAAAGAGGACCGAAAAAAATCTTTTCGACTGGATAGGGCATGACTATATGAGATATCCATACGTACCAGTATTTCACATGAAAAACAATGAAAAAACATGAATTAATAAAATCAAACAATTTAATGGACATAACTGAATTGTATCTTGCTTTTTTTTAAGTTGGCATTGGGAATGGGCTTGGCTCAGAATCGGAATCAGCTGACGAGTCAATTTCAATATCACCCTCAAGATCTAATTCTCTATCAGAATCACTATCTTCCTTTCTTCTGCAATGGTTGCACTGTTAGTACTCCAAAATTAGCACTAACAACACAGCCAGGTCTAGATTTGGTTGGTCGAGGTCTAGATCTAGATATCTAGACTTGCTGACGTTGAAAGCTCAAATAAATTCTGATAATCTACACTAGATTTAGTCTATATTCTAGATCTTTTGGTGGGCTGGAGTCCCTTTCTTTTTCTTTTTCTTTTAGGATGTTCATAAGTTTCATTTGTATCAGTATCATCTTCATGCATAGATTCACATGCTAGATCAAGATCTAGATTTAGATCTAGATTAGATCGAGATCGAGATCGGCAGTAAACTTTCGGTCACCAGGATGGGATAGCAAAAATTTCACCAAAAATCTATTTCTTACACTAAAGAGTTCCGATTGGTTGCAAACAGCTGAGGACTAACTTGGCTATCATATAGGAACTACATCGATCACATACTTGCAATATTAACAGTGCAAAAAAAATTTTGAAGCCAAAATCGCAAATGTGCGATCAATGTAGTCAAGCGTCAACTCCAAACGATCGCACATGTGCAATCAATGTAGCCAGTGAGTTAAGAAAGAAAAGTTACTATAACACATTTAATGCATTCCCCACACAATTTGGAGAGAACTGGATAATGAACATTAAACCTTATCAAGGCCTTAAGATTTATGCTACACATCTGTTATGCCGGTATGCTATTTCATGTACAGCAAATATAAAAAACAAAGTAACAAACAAAATGTACAAAAAACATTGAATGGTTAAACACAGATATTAGAAGGCAATTATAACTGTCAAAATAACAATAAACCCACTGGAAGTTATGTAGAGCTTTACCAACCTAAATGCAAAGAAATATAAAGTTTGGGAAAGCACATTTCTGCACTAGAGGATGGAATGGTTAGGGATAGAAGGTGACTTGGACTAAGCCCTGTAGATTAGAAAAGATAGTGGTAAAACCGATGACGACTTCTGCACAGTATGAATCATGAAGACCTTTCATGTCACATAAGAAAATAATGCAAGTTTGGGGAAGAAATTATTGTTCATTTAATGCATTCCTTGGCGCCATCCTGGAACAGCACGATGAGGCATGTTGAGAACCTGGCCACTTCCACTAGGTCCATTGTCCTTCAATCTTGCCTTCCATCCTGCTGTTGGTCGAAGTAGCCTGCTAGGATCTTTTGCGGCCTCAACATGAACCTACAATATGTGATCAACTGAACTAATTATCTTAATAAAGTGTGTAGATGAACTAGATAAGTTTCAAAAGCCTTGAAAAGTGTAATTTGTCTTAATTCAATGTAGTACATCTCACAAGACTGTGAGAAAGATGCCAATGTCACAGGAATTAATATACAAGTGCAAATACCAACATGAATGCCTATATATAAGTATTATAAGCTCTGCTTAATTGCCCAATATCAAGGAACAAATCAAAATGATCAAATTACTCTCACTATGAATATTATGCTAGTACCACCTTTATTAAAATCTCTTCTTGCTCTCCATTCTAGTTCAATTTCCCCAATACTCAATTGTCGCTAAATACTATATATTTTAACAAATTTTTATTCATAACTATATTTTTATATCAGTTATTTTTATATACACAAATAAATCAATCAAAATGTTATGGTCATTTTCCCCAAATTACAGGATTTATCCCAAGACATGATCTATTGCTATCCACTGCATCCTCCACACTCAAAGCTACTAAATTCATATTCCACTCTACCAATTTGCTCCAAGTCAATTTGGTCTCCCACTTAGCCTCATCCCCTCAATTTTCAATTTCACACATTTACCAGATACAGTCATCCATATTCATCTTAAGTGCATGTCCCAACCATTTTTAACCAAGATTGATAGACTATCTCATCTTTCACCAATTATTAGAAAACTCTTTATATCCTTATTTGCTCTGTTCCATCTAGCATGTCTTTGAGGTCCTGTCTTAACACCAGGTTTCTCCACCGTAAGTGATTTTGCTTCTTATACATAGACCTTCCTCACAGATTTTACCAGATCAATATAGGCAGTACTTCTCCGATCTTGCACTCGTAATAAACAATTCTACAATTTCATCATTTCTACCTTCTATTGTTGAACTTCCAGTACGGTATTCCAACTACCTAACCTTAATTTCTTAAACTGACTAAACCATCCTTCACATGGTGCATCGGATGTACTATTATATTTTGGAAATTTTAACTTGCCGTCAAATGCTTTGGACAGTTATTCTCCCAACCTGGAAGATGATATTCATATCATGAGGTACTTAAGGCTGTATTATGCCTCTTTCTCCATCATTTACATATAGTAGAGCAAACAGTTTCAAGGCTGAATGCTCTTCCTGACCAACCAGGTTTATATAGACTATGGATGTCTCAGCATTTGCCTTTCCAATGCTTATTTATGACCTACAGGTATGTCGCCACACTATTATTAACCCTTTCGTCATCACACACGAGGTCATCAGCCCCCGCCCCCCCTCCCTGAAATGTATAACCAGTCACCTATACACACCTATCAAAATCCTACTTAGCTCCTTTCCATTTCTTTGATGCATAAAACTATATATGAAATGAAAGGAAATTGAATGAACTTTGCAATAGAACCAGTTTTGGCTGTGTTTATCAAGTTTGTGTGTGGGTGTGTGTTTGTGTGTGTGTTTATTGTAAGTTTTTTAAAAAACGACAAAATAAAATAAAATAAAATTTTTTTTTACTATCTTCCATGTGTATTTCTGCTTTTATTCATCATTTGTACATAGAAGATCAATAAAGTAAGTTTAAGAAACACATATATGTCCATTGTTTGTTGTGATTTTTGTTCATTCTTTATATCCATTGTTTGTTGTGAAATTTCAAAAATACGACAAATTTGTCCAATTTTACAAAACTGTAACTGTAACTGTAACTTGAACCAGTCCACATTTGTAGCTAGGGTCCTTTTTTTCTTTTTTCTTGGCCTTGTAACACCTAGACTCGCAGACGACACATCTCTTGTTTGTAGTTGGTCCAGCTTTGGGAATGTATAGAATACCTGTGGTCAGTCTCAGGCTTTCATTTTGCTTCTTAGTAGTTGATTGCTTCACAGTGTGCTCTCCAATAAGACTGTGTACAACTTGAAGTCTGAATCCATTCGTGTCATGCTTGAATTTCTGTCCAGGGTTGTTCTTTTCAAATTCCAGCTTCATCAACACGTGCGCATTTTTGACACACCTCTCCAATGACTTTACAAAAAAACGAATTGGCCATCTGTACTGCTTACGGGATTTGTCCATAACTGTGTTCTGGTCATTTTTAAATACTCCATTCATGTATATATTGTAATCCTTCACAATAGTTGGGGCTGGAATTTCAACAGGATGGCCTCTTTTGTTTTTACGAGTCACGGTGACCTCTTCAACATCGTGGTAGTTTGATATAAAGTAGTTCATTCTGTTATCATGCCACCTCACTGCTATAAGATTTTCTTTTGTTCTATAGTCCCAGGTTCCTCTTTCAGCTTTATTTTTCAGCAGGTCTTTAGGAAAATCCTTCTGATTGTCATGACTGTCCTATAAAAGCCCACGCCGATTTGTGATAGGTGCTCAGCAAGGGCGGGAGATGAATATCCACGATCCGTGGTCAGCATATATCCTTGTCTTTGAAATCCATCAAGAAGCAGAAGAACAGTGTCGGCTTGCTTTCCTAGCTGTGTGTACTCTTGAGGCAGATCTAATTTTCCACCACACAAAATAAACTTGAATAGATATCCAGTAGTCCAGTCAACAAGTAGATCAGCTTTTAGTCCCCATTTTACTGGTTTCATCTTCATATATTGTTTTATTGAGTCTTCCTTTATAGGGTATCATACATTAACCTATAGTAATCTGTTGTCCAGGTGTGAACTCAGCTTCTAATACTGTATGTAAATGTTCCAACAGACCACGTACATAACGCAACTTGTCTGTGGCATCGTGGATAATGTCGTATGGCGAAAAGCGAAGAAATTTCTTGATCGTGGAAAATCTTCTGTGGCTCACCTTCAAATCCCAAAAGCCAGGGGTGTGTATAAGCCAGTTTTCTTCATTTCTTTGCCACAAATATTTCAATCTAGCAGGTTTTAGGACTCCATCCATAACAATCAAAATTGCAATGACCTCCTTCTTTTCATCCATTGTCGGCCGTTTCCACTTGTATCCCCAATACTTCCAATCTCCTAGTACAGGTGTTGCATGTTCATGAGTGTACTCTAAAATTTATTCTATGTATGTATCAGGCATGAATTGGACAAAGTACATATAAGGATTGTCACCGTCAATAAGGGCTTTGGGGGCAGGGCCAGTTCGAGAAAAAGGTGGTATAAGGTTTGGTCTATTGGGAACATCTCGTTTCCAACCCCCTTGGGCAGTGGCATTGGTGGCTGTAGGTCTAGGAGTTACCCGATCACTAGATCTAGATCTACTGCTTGATCTAGATTTAGATCTAGATCTGTCATTATTAGAATCTTCACTTTCAACACTAAAACTACCATCGCTACTGTTTGAAGAGCTACAGTTGAACGAATGCCAGCTCATCTCACTACTTAGACTGCTATTATCACTCTCCATTTTTTCGTTTACGTAAGCAACATGAAAATCAGTCACTGCGTTCACGAAACTACACCCAGTTTGAAGCGGACACCAGTTTGGGAAGGGAAATTACTCTAGGGAAGCCTCCAAACAGGAAGAAGAACAAGGGAATTCACTCTGATAATTCTACCTGGCGATATATGAGGGCCACTCCCCTTCGCTGTAATACCAACGTGTGATGAATGTGAGCTCAAACGCCACCCGCTGGCCGGTATACCAGCGGTAGGTGATGACTAAAGGGTTAATCAACGATTGGATGAACCATTGCCAAACATTTTTTTTTGTTATCACATTGGGCAAAGAAGAAATATGAAGGAAAGTGATAACTGCAACAACTTTGCAGTAAACATCAACAACTCCAGGTAATAAGTCCACAAATGAAGAGGAATCTTACCTGCACAGATATGTTCTTTTGTTATCTTTGACTGGTTCTCCTTGGATAGATTACCCAATAAAAAACCTGAATGGATAAGAAACACATCAAATATTCATTTTCTGTGATGTCAACTAATGTCGAGACCAAACTGAATGTGTTCTTATATGCTCAAATAGCAAATGGACATCTCAAATCTAGGTTGTTGGATCTCTGCTCTATCATACTCTATGTTGTATAGAGCACACTAAGTCCTGGAAAATATATTTGGAGATAAAGTCTGCTTGTCACAAGTGAAACTTGCTGTTCAACATCCTATTCATACAAATAGTTCAGTCAATTGAATCATATTTGGTTTACATCATCATCATCATCAGCACCACCATTGTCATCATCATCATCATTTTCAATTTTACAGCTGTTTTACCCTGATATAAAGGGTTACATGCAGTCACCATTAATTTAGCCCATTACACTGCATACTCGACATTCAAACCCCTTAATATCACATCCTTCTCCACTATCTCATTTCTAGTTAATTTGGGCCTGCTTCTCAGTGCACAGGTCCCAATCATTTTAAGTATTTTAACCTAGACGGATGGTTTTTCTTGCCTATCTCAGTTTCCCAGAAAATTCATTAACTCTCAACTTTCAAACAGCCAATATTCTAAGTCTGAAAGTAAGTGAAAGCCCTTCCCCAGCTGGTGCAAAGCGCATTGACTAGTTTCAGAAATTCCTCGCAGGTATTTTCTTTCAACTGCTCATAGATCAACCTAATCATCATACTAGGAATAAAACAAAATGAAATTGCATGAGCTACCCTGAGAAATAAATCAGATTGTCGTCGCTCTTCTGATAATGGCCAACTCTATACTGTACATATCATAATTCAGTGTGCTACATTTATTTTGTTATTAATGATGATTTATGATTAGTGTATCATTTTGAAATATTTTTTTTATTTCTCAAATTTCGTTCATTTCTTAAATCTCTCACTTAAGATGTCGCTGATTTGCAGCTATATAGGACTTTTCCATACATCAAGCTCCCACTGTGCTATCTGATCGCCTGTCAACTGATTGGTCAACTTCTGTCAACTGATTGGTCAACTTCTGTCAACTGATTGGTCAACTTCTGTCAACTGATTGGTCAACTTCTGTCAACTGATTGGTCAACTTCTGTCAACTGATTGGTCAACTTCTGTCAACTGATTGGTCAACTTCTGTCAACTGA
>JAUEKS010024146.1:0-10489 GCA_031762815.1 Tylodina fungina
ACTTAAATCTATTCTTAGAGTTACGACCAGCTCGATACATAGGGCATAGAGCCCAATACATTATCAATGTGTTACAGCCCTCCTTTCAGTTTAAATATGTCCGGTTTTTGTAAGCCCTCTTTTCAGTTGAAATGCTTTTACCTGTATTTTTTTTTGCACGTATTCATTCCATTTTTTTACATAATCATTCAGCCCAGTAGCAATGAAAGTTTAAATTTTTTGTGTTGTTTTCTCAGGGAATAATGCCCCCTGACTCATTTCACTTGTGGTACCCCTTTCTTAACTTCAGCTATATTTTCAGGCTCAGGATGTTTGTTTCGATGGAAGTCATAGAGTGATTGTACTAAATTTGAATATGTTCCCCGCAATTTTGTATAAAAATCTTCATTATTTCAGTTCTTCAGCATCAAACAGGAACAGCTAGTGTCAAAGATGAGAGGACTTTTTAGCCACATTCTTTTTAATACCGCAGGAAGGTAAGTAGCCAGAAACACTTGATGATTGATGAAAACTTAATTGGTTTTTGGTAGTTTTCCTTGAGGCTGTTCACTCTTAATGATTAGAATTTGTTTCTAATTCTGCCATAATAGTTTTCTCATTGCTCCTTGAGACTTTAGATCACCTCACAAAAATAATTTCACAATCTGAGGAAGCATTTAGATCAAGATTGAAACATATGCACCTTTTATCTAACACATATTAATTGCTAGTAGCTTTTACAGGTTTTCTAGAAGTTTCATGTTGACAATTTGAAATAGAAAATTTAAACTGAAGAAATCACTTTGAATTACCCTCCAAGTTTTCTAAATATTTTAAACACAAATAAGATCTATTTACCAAGGATCTAACCTTATCACCCTTGACCTTTTTGTACTGTAAACGTCATATGTAAATGTGGTTGAGGTGCGAATTTTGATTTAGAAAGGCATATATCATAGCAATATGACACCATCCGGCCTGCTTTCTGGGAAAACTGCTGGATGGTCACACTGTCCATGTGGCACATAAGATTGAAGCAGTGTGAACTCCATTCTGTGAGAAAAGAATTCAGATGAAATTGGTCATTGCTTATTGTATGGAATTCAGACCCTATTGTGCATGTGAAATTCATACCCTATTGTGTCTGAAGTGTGAATGAATTTATCTTGCTGCACCAGTTGGAAGAATGTTAAAATAAATGCAGATAAGACATATGAGACATTTTGGATCATTAACATGTAGGTGTGAGAAAAGTTGATTCACATAAACTCTTATTCCAAACTTAGAATGTTTGATGTACCATGATATAAATAGGGGATTGGGATTTTAATCATAGGTAAGGAATTATGCTACATGATGGAGTGATCTTTTCAACATTGTCAGTTTTCTTAGCTTTGTGCTAGTAATAGATTATCCAGTCATTCCAGGGGAAACATTATAATATGTGGGTTATCACGAAAACAAAATTATTTTCAATGAGGAAACCTTGGTCCTAAGAAATAACTTAGAAGTTAAGGTAGATGGAACAGATGAGAGTAGCCAGACGAATGATGGTGATAATGCTTTTGCAATATTGACAATGAGTTTTGGGATCAGGGAGATCATTGAAACACATTTGAAATGGTTAGGATCAATACTTAAAGGAAAAAGGCATTGGAAAGTTGACTGTATCGGAACATTATGAGTACCGCATAGAAGCTAAAGGGAAACACAGACCTTTGCTCCAGGTGCCAAGGAGAGGGACAAAGAGCTGGACATAGCTTTTTAGGTGCCCGTATGTAGACCTATGGATGGAAAAAAATGACAGCACGCTCTGTGACTGTGGAGCTCAAAGACTGACATCCGTCCATATTCTGTAGTAGGACTGATCAGCAATGAATACACAGATAGAGAATTATGGCTCGATGCTACAGATATGGCAGTCTAGCTATGGGGTTGCCTTGTGGACAAGTGTAAAACAGTTGTTTTATTACTGGATTCGGTATAGCTGCTTGATCAAGGCAAGAATGAAGAAGAAGTTGGAGTATAGGTCCAAAAGGTAGACTCAAATTAATCGAGAATGAAAGTAGGGAAAATTAATTAATTGAAGCATTGAAGGGTTTAACTGAAGGGGATGCAGTAGATAGGAATAGTTTGTGTGTCAGGGCGTGGAAAGATTAACTCCTATAGGCTTTCCTTAGGGACATGGGCCTGAAAACTATGATGAATTTGTTGTAACTCATCTCTATCTCCATCAATATTTTGGCTGGGTTCTTAATTAACAAGTGTCATGAGTGTCACTTATCCATAATTTGCTTATTTGTAAAAATATAACCACATTATGTAAAAAATTGTCTCTTTTTTCTCTACAAGCCTTCAACTTTTTTCAATAATTATTTATTTGAACTGATGCGGGGGTTTGTTTCATAATTTTCAGCAAAACGTTTCAAATTGAGCACAATAAGCCGATGTTTATCTCTCCAGGCCATGACTTCTTGCAAGAAATAGGTAAGGATGTTGTAGCAGTTTTACAACAGAATCTTTTAACTTGTCATTCATTTTGTAAACTTCAACGCTTTATGTTCATTTTTCTCTTAAATATCGCATACCTTTGATGTGCCTGAATGAAGTCATGTCAATACCAACTAAGGAACTATAACACTCTTTGGAGCTTGACAGCAAATTGAGTTCTCTTTGTCTTTTTGCCACTCACCAACATGTTGATTTTAGTGTTAGAATGAAGCTATTTGATAGACCACAAGAATGTGTATCTGAACCATGCTACTCAAACACTCTTGTGTCTTCTGAAAGTAAAGAGACATGACTATATTTCTTATAGGTGACAGATTCTGTGCATGTCATCAATGTCAGATCCTTTTTTTGTTATGCGTGACAGATCCTATTTTTTTGTGAGCAACTGATCTGAATTTGTTATGGATGACGATTCTGTAATTGTTATGATTGAGAAATTCTGTGTTACTTATGACATATTCTTTATTAGTTTTTGGTGATCCTCTATTTTTTTATGGGTGGCAGATTCTGTGTTTGTTATAGGCTATAGATTCTCTACAGATGTATGTTAAATACAGCATATTTTTTGTTTTTTTATTGGGGTTTTTAAGATGTTTTTATGTTGTCTTATGGGTTACAAATTCTTCTGCATTCACATGAGAGACCCTTAAGGAGATGTTGGTAATGCCAAATACTGAGTACCAACATTTTATGACCTCTGCCATATGAAAATCAATCTCGACATGTGACTGTCTTGATGGGATGATTTTCCACACAGTACACTGAACTTGCCAGATGGTGAAGGCCTTGTTTGCTAAGTCAGCTGGCAACCTCACCCATTTATAGCATCATATAAAAATGTGTGCAAACAGCTGGTTGACAGCATCTCAGCTCCATTGTATGTTTTACATATCAGTGTGCAGCTGTTTGGAAGAAAGACTTTAACAAATTTCTTGTCTTGGAATGCCTTAACCTTGTAAGGATTGTAAAACTTTGATTTGCCGTTTTGACTGTGAGGGACCCATTTTTGCACATGGAGTCCCTACTGGTTATGTCTCACCTCTCTGCCATCGGTAATCTTGATACTAATATCCTTGGTACTCTTCCCACAATGTATGTGTCACTGAATTCATAACATCATGATTTGCTCACAGACCAGTTCTTGGCTTAAAGTTCTTATACCCAGTGTAGAGAAATGCACAAAATAGTTTTAAGCAGAGATTAAGGTATACTACAAAAGTTTAAATACTCAGCTATCAACAAGTGTTAACATTTATTGCCCAGCCTACTGCACTGTTGAGCAATCTGCCTTCATCAGCCCAATGTGCCTTTCAATGCTATAGCACTGATACATGGTGAAGAATGTTTGTCATTCTGTTGTGATCCAGTATCATGGGGCAAAATACTGCACCACATTTTCAAAGTTATCCTTATTAGTCCCTTCTTTTGTGTGTGAAAACTTGAAGGTGCTAGCTCCTTTCATTTTCTTTCTGTAAATTTTACAAATCAAGCTGGCTATTGTCAAAATATGTCTTGGGGTTTTTGAGAGATGAATCTGTGCAGAATGTCTTAATGTTGTAATTAGATGTGCTTAGATCTATTTAAGTAAGATAATGAAACTGAAGAAAGTCAAGGACAATCAAACATTAAAGATATTTTTATGAATTTGATGAGTCCGACAATGTGAGTGATACACCAATGAAAGATCTAGATCTGATGGTGAATTTGAATAGTGAAATTCATATTTTTTTTTACTTATATACCGGGGTATATCTACTTCTTTGTACAGGTCTGTTTTTTTTTGGATATTTTATCTGTCCAAACATTCTGTATCCATTTCTCTTCTTAAAGGACACAAAAGAAAAATCAAACTAATTTAAAAACGATGTGGTTCAAATATTTTTATGAACTTATTGGGGAAGTGTATGGGGGGAATAGGTCAGGTGATCAGGTTGGATTGGGTTTATCAGCTGATAGTGATTCACTACCCTCCTCAGGCACACCGCCCTTGTCTGATAAAGACATCGGAAAAGTCCAAGCCAGGTTAGTTGAGTTTTTTTATTATTAATTATGAATTATGTGGTTTTAAAATAATATGTGCCAGGATATTCAGTTTCTTGTCATTTTTTTCTCTGTATAACATCTGTTAAAGCGATGATTTACTGACGATGAATTTGTAAGAATATCATTTAATCAAATATGAATTTTTGCCTTTCAATGGATGGGGTTTATTTGTTAAAATGGCAGAAACATGACATACATGGTCATCATTTTTAGAGATGACATATTCACCACATGGCGGAATACCTTGTTTTGGCACTTTTTCCATGTGGCAGAATCTAGAAGCTTTCTCTTTGCCACTCTTTTTTGTCTACTTATCATTACTCAATTTGTGATCTTTGTAGGCTTAGACATGGTTGGGGAGGTCATTAAAATAAGGTCCTATCTCCTCGGTATCATAGATCTAAATGTCTTGAAAACTGTACTAATGCTTGAACCATATGGTTCCCCTTGCTTTCATGTCTCAGATTGACTGACCTCCTATGGAGGGGCAGTGTAGGAAGAATATAGGCGGAATAATGCACTAGAGTCTAGAACCAGATCTAGGTGCGCCATGAACAAATGTGCGGTAGTAGTAGTTTGACTTTGACATGGGGTACCAAGCTCTTAGTTGGATTTTTACTTTGACAACTGATTCAGACACGTAATTTATATAGGGAGAAAGGTTCAATTTCAATTGCCGGTAATCAATTTTTCAAAATATTTGATTCCAGAACCCCTATGGAGCTGTGGAAATTTGCATTTGCAGGATATTTTCCACAAACGGTAGGTTTTTATTTTCATAATTTTGCTTTTTGTTGGAAAACAAATCCTGAAGGCTTTTTGTTTTAAATCTAAAAACTGATAAATATTGTTAAAGCCTTAGACTATTTATGTTCGTTTGATTTCTAGCTCGTATTCTTACTTTTCATTCTTCATTTACTCTCATGGTCACCTGAATTGTTTTGCTTCTGTCCTAGGAGAATTATGTAGCTGTTCAGCAGTGGTATTTAATAGTTACCTTAGAACCTCAAAGGGTAAAGTTACAGTTATGTATATCTTGAACAATGTTGTGATGGAAATTTGTGAATGATGTTTTTCATACAATGCTTGTTTGTTTGTTTGTTTGAAACGTGTTTTACACCCCTAGCAACACTTATTAGGTTATATAAGGGGTGGGACCTACGTATTAACGTCCGTCTCCGATAGGACGGGGGTGGATCGCCATGAAAACGCCCACACGACCAACTTTCAAAATCTGCCACCGTGGAGATTCGAACCCGGGTCGTCCGCATCTGAAGCCAAATGGTTAACCACTGAACCACAGGGCGGCCCAATGCAGTTAGAGTAATCAACAGGTCAAACAAGCGCGATCACTTTACACCAATATTAAAAGAATTGCACTGGCTTCCTGTAAATGAACGAATAACGTTTAAGATGTGTGTTCTTTATCTCAAATGCCTGATCTACGGTGCTCCCATCTACTTGCAAAAATTGGCTCACCATTATAAGCCAGGGAGATGTTTAAGATCATCTACTGATTCTACCTTTCTTACAACACCTTGTAAATTTGACAAATCCTATGGTGAAAGATTCTTCACATTTTTGGCTCCATTTATGTGGAATAAACTACCATACCGAAGGAGTTGAGTTGAGTTGAGTTAAAGTTTTAACTCACTTGCAACACAAATAGGTTATTTAAGTGACAGAATGTGTCTTCAACTCTAAACACACTGAGAACACAATTAATAGAATTGAGTCCATGGTGTGGTTTGGAGACTCCTAATGAATTGTGAAGGAATTACGACAAATAACTTTACTCCATAGGTTCAAAAGACAACTAAAGTGTTTTTATATCAGCAGGCTTCTTCTTCTTGATACATTTTTCAAAATAATAATATGCGTGTATGAGCGTGAGTGTGTGTCTCGATTGATTTCTAAATCAATTTTTTTATGAATCTGTAAAGCCCATCGAGCATTATGGAAATGCGTTATACAAATGCATTATATTGATATTATTATTATTATTATTATTATTATATAGTCTGTTTCCCATCTTGCTTCCCAGACCATCTTCATCTCTGCCGCGCTCAGTTCTTCACTAGCTTTGTGAGTTGAGCTTTACACTTTCTATTCCAAACAACATTGTCAGTTTAACCATTGTTCAGTGAAATGTTCTTTCACCCTTATAGACTATTCCATGCACAGTAGTTGTCTCCTTATACTTCATCTCTGTTACCAAGGCTGTAGGTTCTCTCCAATATCTGTTTGAATGTCCTACTGTACCGGTGCCACTGTACATGGTGCTGGTTGTGACTTGAGACATTGACCACAACACCTCAAGAAAAAAAAGTGTTGCATTGTGTCAGCACTTGAGGTAACCAAGCGTGTACAATCATCTGCTGATATTTCAGATACAGGAGAAGCAGGGGTCTCAGCTATAAATTAAAAAACCCACTGAAATTTCGCGGAGAACATTGCACGGACAAAATCTTGTCAGTCCGCTAAAGGAATTGTTGGGGTGGGACGTGGTTCAACAGGTTTGGCGGTGGAAGGCGTGGAAGTTGATGGTGATGGGACACCAGGAGTTGCTGTTGTGGTTGTGGTTGCTGCTTTTTTTGGTGTGGAAAATAATGGAAAATAATGGAAAAAGTTTGTCTTTCTTACCCGAAAAACTGCCAAGCTCATAATTTGTCTTCTGCATTTTCAGTTTCTTAAAATGAGTCTCTGAATTAAGGTGTTCTTTAAGTGCACCCTTTCCTCTTCCACCATAGTTTATGACACTGTGACACAAGTTGCACGAGGCCTTGCCTGGAATGTTAATCTTTTCCACAGAATCTCCTATTTTGACAGTGAACTCCCTAACTCTAACCTCTTCTTCAAGCCATCTGAAGTTCCATTTATTCTTCACAGCCTTATCTAGTTCTTTTATGATAGCCTTTTGGCCATCGCGAAGCACAGTAAACTGAGCCATGATTATGAAATAGATCTAGAATCTAGAATCCGAACAATTCACAATCCACGTCACTTGACTTAAACGGGAATCCAAGAAATGTCCAACACTTGTAGATCTAGAGCTAGCCTAGATTCTAGATCTAGACTCTAGATTAAGATGCTATGAAGTAAAATCCAATTAAAAAATGGAACTAGATCTAGATCTAGATCTAGATCTAAATCTAGAGTAGATTCTTCTAATTGAATTCACAAAGAACCAGCAATAATGAAAATGAAGAATGGGAATGGGATCACGTTTCAAAAACCACGGTATTCCACAAAGGCACAGAATAGCAATGGGTAATCAGCACTAGGCTACTTCGACGCACGTTTCAAAACAAAGAGTTGAGGAATGTGGACAGTGGACACATGGAGTCATTCAGTGTTTCAATTTACGAGATAAGAAATTAAAGAGCCAATCACAATAAAGGCCTAAGCTTAGTCCCCGGATGTGGAAAATTAAAAAGCTTGACTCAAAAACTAGAAAAGTAGGAATATCGCGACGAAACAAAACGGCGGCGGACAGATTGATTTTTTTTTTTTTTTAAAATTTCAGTGGTCACGTTCCGAGGATCATCCGCGGACATGCCGTGGATCCTCGGAAATGTCTGAAACCACTGAATTCCGCGGATCCGCGGAAAACTGAGACCCCTGGAGAAGTGTGTAATTGTGTTTGTGTGTGTGTGTGAGTGTGCATGAGTGCGTGTGTGTGTGTGTATGTTACAGGCAAATGCATAGAACATGTGCATGAAGAGAACACAGAAGCACAAAAGCATATATAGCACAGAAATGGACCCTTTAGTGAACAATCAGTGGCCAGCCACACACAGATAAAACATAGGCAAACACACGTTGGCAAATTAAATCAATCCAATCTCTATTGCCTTTTCCTCTGACAAAGTGTTTAGCCCAAGAAATCACCTATCCCTATACATTGCATCCTCCACTTAAACCCCTTTGATAATGTGTTAGGCCCTATGCCCTATGTATTGAGTTGGTATCAATTCTAAGAATAGATTTGAGTGTGTCAGTGCAAATAGTTAAGACTAAATTTGATAAACACACATTTCGCTGACGTAAGGTGCGCATGTTTGGTGGCTTCTAGGTCATTCAGTGGCCTACGAGAATACTCGAGACATATCGGGAAAATCCAGACCTTTCAGGCAAATGTACACCACTATATAAACAAAAGGGATTGAAGGGAGGAGTCAGTTAGCCAGTGTGAAAGAGATGCAGTGTGTGAAAGTTATTCTATTTGAGCCAGCATCTTTGACATGGTGAGTAAGTGAAATTTATTAAAGTTCATTTCTCATTATTCCATTAGTCTCCATTGTTTATCGAGAGTCATATCAGATCTAGATCTTGATACAAAATCAGTGTATTCTGTTCGTTACCCTTCCAACTTAATTTCCTTTTTCCAATCAGTCCCGATCAATATCATCAATATTGGCCTACTTTCTGAGTACTTGTCTCAAAACATTTTAACCTTGACTGACAGAATATCTGGCGTATCTCACCGAGTCCCAGAAAGCACCTTGAAGGCCTTATTTGTCTTGTGTTCAGCAGTGCCACCCCAGTTATCCATCAAGCCTTTCTCATATCTGCTTTCTGTTTTATCCAGCATGTCTTTGAGATTCTGTCCCGAATTAAGGTTTCTACAATAAGTCATTTTGTTTCTCATACACACCTCACAAAATAAAACACAGAAATGCGTACACAGACAAATAAAACATAAACATGTATACACAGGGAAAAATAATGCTGAAACATTTTTATACAGTATAAACTCCTTCAATAAGTACCCATTGGAACTGCCAAATGCATACAACAGGAAAGTATCAATTTAAAATCCCTTATTTTTTGGAAGCAATAATTTGCACAGCTCACTTCGTCATAAAATTAGCTAACATGGTAAACCTTAAGCAAATGATGAATGCAAATGAATATAATTTCAGTACTGTAACTAAAATCTAAAGGAGAGGGGGCAAAAATATGTCTTTAACTTTAACTGGAATGTGTTTCATACCAGTAGCAAAGAGCTGTGCCTGTGTGGATGGGAGTAAATAAGGAAAATGGTATGGCGAAGGTGGAAGGTGATGTCCAGAAAAATCTATAATAATTACATTACAATCCAGATCCAAGAATCATACCTTAGAAAGGGTACAGTACAAATTGAACATATTAATGGAGTTTCACTGTACAAAATTAAAATTACAAACCTGTATGGCCCAAACGTTATTCTTTCCCACTCAACAGAAATGTACTGAAGATGCTAAAAATGTGATACTGCCTATGTCTATACACATGCATCACTGTACATTACATAATCAAGTTATATCATGAAATACTTTTATATACAAGATCAGGTCTCCACAAGATAATAGCAATAAGTTAGAGATTACCAGTCTGAAGTAGCATAGATATTCACACCCACAATCAAACTTTTCTAGAATTTATATACAAATTCAAGAATAATAACCTCACAGAGTTGGTGTGAAATGGTGGTGTACAGACTAAGGCTTAGGGAAATAGATAGATAGGTAGATAGATAGATAAACAGATAGATAAATAGATAGATAGATAGACAGATAGATAAATAGATTGATAGATGGATAGATATAGATAGATTGATAGATATGGAGGAAGGGAAGGAGAGAGGGAGGAGAGACAGACAAAGAGAGAGAGAAAGAGAGAGCGAGCGCGAGAGAGAGAGAGCGAGAGAAGAGAGAGAGGGAGAAAGAGAGAGAGAGGGAAAGAGAGAGAGAGAGAGAAGGATTGTTGATAAATTGATACAATACAGTAGACCTCGGATAGAACGAGAGAGTCGGGACTGACTGGTTATGCTCGTTGGATCCAAGGTGTCGTTGAATACGAGGTATGCATGTGATATAAGGGCGCAACTCATATACATTGCTTATTTAATACTGCAGTTGCAAAAGAACTACAGTGGAGTCCATTTATAACGACAACTGTTATAACGAGAACT
>JAUEKS010024369.1:0-10489 GCA_031762815.1 Tylodina fungina
CCCAACGTGGTTGAAAGAAAAAGCCATCCAAAGCTATAAAGCTGAGCATGGCTGCTCTTTCGTTGAGGCCAGGAAAGAGGTCTGTCCCTTTTCGACATCCCAGCTACCCCGAAGCTACGCACAAGCTGCACGCTCGAGGATTGACTGCAGCCAGTTGACTAAAAAGTCCTCAGGTGACCTATTGTTGCGTTGCAAAAACTCACTGCAGGTCGAAGCCCTGATTAAATGTCGCCCTTGCTGGCATCCCTTGCGTTGGTGAGCTTCATCAGAAGCTCAACCAATCCAAAGGTGTAGTCCGAAGCCGCGATCTGCGTGAATGCACCGAGCATGATGACATCATTGATGTGCTGCAAGTCTAATGCCAGGATCGATGTCATTGAGAGAAACTTCAAAAACACCTGGGTCTTCTGCAGAGATGGGCAGACGAATATGCATCTAAGTTTTCGTCACATCCATTTCTGTCAGAAGATCTCGTGTGTTCGAGAACCCGACATTCACCTCAACAGCAGTCGACCAGGCTCGTTTCTTTAGCGTTAATTTCGACAACTGCTTAACTTTTCTTCCCCACATTAAAAATCCCCGTCTTCGGTGTCAGAGTGCTTTAAACGTCCTAAAAGTCCTATCCAACCCAGAGTTGGGAGGGACACAGAGCATCTCCTCCACCTGTATCGTTCTCTTGTCCGGTCAAAGCTGGACTACGCCTGTCACATATATGGCTCAGCCAGCAGGTCCAAACTTAAAATGCTGGATGCGATTCAAAAGCAAAGCCTTCGCCTCGCCGTGGGGGCTTTCCGCACTTCTCCTGTCGAGAGCCTCCAGGCTGAGGCATATGAATGAGCCACCCCTCCACCTTAGAAGGAAAAAGTTAGCCCGTCAGTACGCCATTAAAATCAGCTCCCTCCCCAACAACTCAGCACACAACTATGTCTTTAAACCAGACCCCACCACCCTCAAAAATATCCCAAATACACAAAACTGTGTTAAACCATTTGCCCTTAGGGCTTTGGATGAGTTTAATGATTTTAATTTCTCAAGGAATAAAACTCTGGATTTCTT
The DNA here is from genome assembly GCA_031762815.1 of Tylodina fungina. Taxonomy (NCBI): domain Eukaryota; kingdom Metazoa; phylum Mollusca; class Gastropoda; order Umbraculida; family Tylodinidae; genus Tylodina; species Tylodina fungina. Next base: position 1,057 of record JAUEKS010024369.1, read on the forward strand.
CTTCCCAAAAGTCCCCCCGTGAGAACAGAAAAGAGCTGTAGTAGACCTTAGCCTGACTGCGCTGGGTAAAGAGGAAACCAGCGCACCTAAATATGGAAAACAATAACACATTTATTTTTTTAAAAATACCCACTCTTTGAACATATCTTCACAGATGGCTCAAAATCCGCTTCTGCGGTCGGTGCAGTCGCCCGACCACATACGGATGAGGAGCCTTCCCCCGGTAGTCTCCATCTTTACAGCAGAGGCATCCACCATTGATATGGCGCTTGATATTATTTTTAAAATCCGTTAAATCATCGTTTTTAATTCTCTCCGATTCTCTGTCCTGTCTAAAAGCACTCGAGCGCTCTGACACCACCTGTTCTAACATTTTAAAATTACAGTTGAGAATCCACTCTGGTAAATAAAAACAAAAACATAATTCTGGCATTGATTCCAAACCATGTCGGAATCAAAGGAAACGAGCAGGTCGACTCTTATGCTAGAGACTTCGGACCTGCCTGGCCCTCTTGGCAGTAAGATCCCTCACAGGGATTATAAATCAATAATAAAAAAGACAATTTTTTTCCGCCTGGGAGGACCAATGGTATTTCCAGGTGGAAAACAAGCTCTTTAAAGTCGAACCAAGGCTCCATCCCTACGTCTCCACAGGGCTCCTGATGAGGGAAGAGGTGGTTTTTTAACCGACTGAAAATTGGAGACATTTATTTTACTCATCGACACCTTAACAGTGATGACAAATCTTTTTGTATCTCCTGCCACCAGGACTTTTCTGTCAAACACCTCCTCATTGAATGTACTGACTTTGGAGACATGAAGAAGAACTTCTTTTCAACAAGAAGCCTTTCATCCCTTGTGTTAACAAACACAAGTTCACTGTATTAAGTTAGGGGAACTTTCACCGCGCTGTCGATATCAACACAAATACCGCGACACTTCCCTTCTCGGCTTTACCGAGATGTGATTCGACCCGAATATTAATGAAAAGTGCACCTCATGAATGGCTTTTCAGCAATTTGACACAACTGTACTGCATTGTCAGGAAAGAAAGGATGTGATGGTGTGTGCCTATACATAAACAACAGGTGGGCACACACCAACAACATCATTGTAAAGGAACGGCTATGCACACCAGATATTGAATTACTCACAGTGACTATTCGGTCCTACCGTCCAGTGAGCTCATCAGTGTGGTATCAACAGTGTATATTCCACCAAATGCTGCAGACGCCGCTGCAATTGAGGTCGTGACCTAGCGAGTCAGTGAGCAGGAGAACCAGTCACCGGACGCCATCAAGCTTATTCTAGGCGACTTCAACCACCGTCGCCTAGAATTGACGACCTGCCCAACCCATTTAGACAACACCTTGGATATGCGCTACGGAAATGTTGCATATGGATACAAGTCTCTACCACCAATCGGGGACTCAGATCATAATGCAGTACAGCTGATTCCCAAGTATCTGCCAAAACTAAAAACCAACACATCAACCTCTCGGAAAATCAAAATTTGGGACAACGAAGAGACAGAAAAAACTCTGACTGCTTTGAAAAAAAACAAAACAAATTGGGACTCCAATGATATTAATGAAATGTATGATGACAGATGATGTCATGAGTTATATTCAATTTTGTGAAAATTCTGTTGTTCAGGAAAAAAATGTCAAATGTTTTGGAAATGATAAACCTGGGTGGCAACGGAATTAAAGGAACTCAATATTAAAAACTTTCAAAAAAGGTAATTTTGATGAAGTAAAGATAGTTAAAAGAAAGGTAAGAAACGTGATCAAAGTTTGTAAGGAAGTCTATAAATATAAAATCGAGAAAGAATTTAAGTCCAATAATTTAAAAAAATATGTGGGAATCTGCCCAAACAATGACTGGCAATAAAAGGTGAAAGACAAAATTCATGTTTCAAATGAAAAAGAGTATGCAGATGAGTTAAATAATTTTTTATTGCATCTTCGACTATTTCAATTTTAGTGAACAACTCAAGTCCTTGAGAGAGATCTTAGATGAAAGAGCGAGTGAATGTGTATGTCCTGAAATTGGTGAAGAACACTTTGTCGGTATTTTGTAATGTCCTGGGAAATTATGAACAAAATTGTACATCGAGAGTACAGTTGTTATTTTGAATGGTGATTTATACACAACATCAAATAAAAAATAAAAAGAAATGACCTTACTAATTAATCACAATAACAACTATGGTTAGGGATCAAGGGGAAGAAAGTCACACTCACAAATCTTCACTGAGATGGTACTTTTCTGATCATTTGATAAGTTTTTTATAATTATAATTATATTCCAAATTATAATTAAGGGATGAGTACTGCATCTCAGGTTATTGGCATTCCACCTCAAAAATATATTGGTCTGGGTTTGATCACCAGTCTATATGAATTTTTCTGTTAAAAAATGCTCACCCCTGGCTCCAGTGGGGTGTCGCGGAGTCTTAACGTATAAATATGCAATAAACTAGAAGGTCCTGTTTGTATCCGTCCATTAAGGAACCCTTGGCAATTAAAAATAAAAACAATTACTGTCCAGTCAAAATCTCAAGTTCTACCCATTATTTCCTGTCTTACCCTACGTTCCTTGCCGATGTGCGGACATATAGGGATGGTTGGTGTTAGGAAAGGCATCCTGCCAAATAAAGATAAGTCAATGTCTGCCACGCGTTACATTGGCATCTTGCAACAGCAAATTGATCTCATATTATTCAATGTTCTGACATACTGTGCAAATCTGAAGGATATCTCACATCGACAGTCAATGGTCATTCATATTACTGCCTTTACTTAACAGGTAATCAAGTGATATCAATGTTCTTATGTACTTATGCATTGACCTGTGTTTTTGGAAATAGACTTATTTTCATAATGCCACAAGTTTGTCATCACCGAGCCTTGAACTAACACTAAGTGAAAAACAAAAGATAGATTGACGTTACAAAATTGTTAATGTCAATTGTCAGGCTTAAATCCTTCTGATGAATGACTAATATATTTTATCATCATTATTATTTCATTCTCCAGGTTTGAAGTTAATCAGAGATATTAAAGTTCAAAGGGAAAGTAAGTATCATACACAGGTTGTTGTTTTATTGGTATGGGAAAATGGCCAAAGAGAGAATTTCTTAGAAGCACGACAAATATAATATAAACTAGCCATACTTGTCAGATCAGGTTACATTTCCTTGCTACCATGTAACCCAGTACTATCTGTTGCATGACTGTGCCTCAGCATAGAATAGTGTGACAGCATACCCTGTGTGCAGTAAAAGCCGACTTTTGGGAGGGCGAAAATCAAAATGTTTGATGTCTTTAAGTCTGGTTGGCCTTAGGAAGAGCTTCTGGCCTTGTAATATTTGCTCCAGAACAGATGAGGAAGAGACTCTTAAGTAGATATATGATATCTCTTTATATGCCTCGTAATCTGGCACATCTGCCACAATGGCTGTATTTCAGCCCTGCATATCAGGAAAAACAGCTGTAAATTTAGGATGGATTAATTGGATTGAACCCGAAACAAAAGTGAATTTAATGCTGAACTGTAGGATCAGGTCACAAATGTTGAAAATATTTGTTGCAGAAATGGCTAAAAAAGAAGCCGAGAAAGAAGAGACAGAGAGGTAAGCAGAATCCTTTCATTTGATCATGAAGTAGATGAAGAGTCCCTCCAGTTTCAAAAATGAAAGATCAAAACAATTTGAGGATGGGATGTTTTATATGTATTATTTATGAACATTATTATGTATTCGCTCACCATTCTTTACAATTTAGAGAATATAAAAAGTTATTGCATTACTTAGCACCAGCAAATGTCAAAGACTAAAATTTGATGCATGTTTCATAAAAATCTTCATGTAAAAAAAACTTGAAATACTAATGCGCCTAATCATCATGCTTCAGTTTGGTTTAGGCCTAAAGTTTATGGTTTAAATAAAGCATTAAAATGTATATTATTATTTGTTTTATAGAGAAGTAAAAGCATTGAGGCAACAGTGCAATGTAGTGGACAGAGAAACAGCTGAGTTGGAAGAAAACAATTGTGAGACCATAAAACAGCTGAAAGACCATGTGGTGGATATGGACCTAATGGAGGATACATTGGCTTGGATGAGCAGGTTAGTCTTTCTATATTGATGGCATCATCATCAATAGTATTGTGGCTCTTGTCAGTCATTTTTGGGGTTAGCTCAAGATGTCACTTACCCTTTTAGTTATCTGAATTTTTCATTGTTTTGAAGCAGGTGAGAAAGCATAAAATATATAATTTAAACCATTTTTAAAAAAAATTTGCTAATACAGTTGTGTTTGCGGGACCTCGTAGGCTAGGTCTACACAATTAAATCTAGGCTTGCTTGGTGGTTGGTAAGCCACAGCATCGACACGTGTGGGTTTCAGGCCTGGCTTGGTGGGGTAGGCCTGTTTTCCTTCTCTATAATATCCCAGGGTTGATACGAGAACAGAACACGTGAGGAGGTGTAATAAAACTGTATGTGTGTGTTACTGCTGACCATCCCTTGCCTCTAAGTCTAACCCTTGGCTCAGTGCATTTCACTTGACTGCTGTAGTGAATGGACGTGTATAACTTTGTAGATTTCTACTTGAATCAACTATGGCTGAAAAAAAGCTGAATAATACGTGGTATAGTTATGTCCCTCGGTTTTAAGACATTTTTCTGCTGTGTGGGGTATTTCACGTGAATCTCGAATTGCGGTAAACTCGGACATGTTTTTGAATCCCCAACCAGTTTGAGTTATCCGTGCAGTTCACTTGACTGCTGTAGTGAATGGATGTGTATAGCTTTGTAGATTTCTACTTGAATCAACTATGGCCGAAAAAAAAGCTGAATAATACGTGGTATAGTTATGTCCCTCGGTTTTAAGACATTTTTCTGCTGTGTGGGGCATTTCACGCGAATCTCGAATTACGGTAAACTCGAACTTGTTTTTGAATCCCCAACCAGTTTGAGTTATCCGTGCTCGACTGTATAATATATTGCATCATGAGAATGGTCAAATGGATGGCCGGGGTGGTACTATCTGAGCACAGAGCAAATGGGAATATAAGGAATTTCTAAGAATCAGTGAGGTAGTCTCTGATAAATGATTGAGAAATGTATTTGGGAATAATATGGATGACTAGATCAGGAAATCTTGAAAGGTGAAGGGATTGGGCCAAAAGGGGGCTAGTAATTGACGCTGAAAAAATTGACAGTGGGATATAAAGTTAAGGGGTTTAAGTTTGGAGGATGCAGTGAATAGGGATAAGTGGCGTCCTGAACTGAATTCTGTAAGCGGGAACTTTAAATATATGATTGATTGATTGATTGACCACCGTAGTTTGCAATATGTCTAAGAGAAATCAAAATATACCTCAAATTGTTTTGATTTAAGATTATGACAATTCTACTGATCTACTGCAACAACATTTTTAAATCCTCCCACACTATATGTACATGTAATTTACTTAGTCGCTGACAGCATTATGAATTTCCTATTACGAAAAAATAATCTTATTGACTGTTTCAGCCTCACTGAGTGGAACCTTTTGAAGAGCAGCAGAGATGAATTAGAGTTTAGTTTTTTGTTTGGCACAATTTTCCTGCATATAGAGCTGTCCGGTTCAGACAAAACAAGTCAGAGGATTCATGGAATTTCATTCAAGTCCAGGATTGCAGGTGAACTTATACATTAATACTATAATTTGTAATAAATTTGATTCTGACATTGCACTACCAGTAATATATGAAGGATCGGTAATGATGTAGATGTGTTGTACAGATGTTTCTGTAACAGTTAATTAGATTTCTAGTAATGGGAAATGCCTTTATATCAGTTGAATGCTGTGTTCATGTTTTATTTGTCTTTTAAAGTTATTTTTAGCATTAACCCTCTGAACCCCGACCTCCTGATCCCTATATGATCCTCCACCGGGGCTGCTGAGAGGTCCCAATGGATGGATTCATCATTGCACAGTATCCACTGAAATACATATTTTATTCCAACCCTCTCTTAGATCTAGATCTATTTGTGTAGATCTAGTATCATTTACTGGGCCACACCTACCTCTAGACCCTGACTTATCATTATTACCCATTACATTGGCATTGTTTTGTGAATCACTTACATTTTCTTCTCTAGACCTAGATCTAGATATATCTAGAGATCTAGCCTATTTAGACCTAAAATCTAGATCTAGATTCTATTCTAGATCTAGATCCTCTGTGCTGATTTCATTTTCTGGATAATTGCAATTAAATTCAAGATTATTGTGGCGTCATTTTCAGTTTTTTAGATTTAGACCTAAAATCTAGGTCTAGATTCTAGATCTAGATCCTCTGCTGATTCTAATTCATTTTCTGGATAAATGCAATCAAATTCAAGAATATTATGGACTCATTTTCAGTTCTTTAGATTTAGATCTAGAGCTAGAGCTAGAAAGCTGGGGATTGGTAGGTGTTCGCTTCATATCAAAACAATTGCTAGGAAAACACCGAAAACAACGAACTTCAAAGCTGGGGATTGGTAGGTGTTCGCTTCATATCAAAACAATTGCTAGGAAAACACTGAAAACAACGAACTTCACACAGAAAGGAAGCATTTATGTATAGATTACTATTCTGCAGTAAATGAGTCCAGATTTTCTCATTGACCCAAAGTATTCAATAAACAATTGGTGGGATGTGGGTGTGTCGTCTCACACCGGTCGAGCGGTGGCTCGGTATATAGCAAAATAAGAACCACACCGGTAAACCAGTGTTAAATAGCCATTTTACACACTATCCAAGTGTTGACTTCGCCCTTAACCCGCTGACCTCGCATTAAGTCGTATCTTCCATATGCATTGGGAATGCTGACCTCGCAAAAATGCGAGCCTACCATTGAACTCATTGGGAAGGTGAATTACAAAAAGTACGACTACTTAGAATTCCAGGAGTTACATCCCTTGATTCCATGGATGTCAAGCTTGCTCAGTGAATTCTTTCAGATCGAAAAACATCAATTTGATCACATTTTAGTAAAATTTGTTGACTTTTGTTTGCACTTTGTCTGCACAGTGCATTTCCTGATATGGAATCTGACTCAGATGTCGATGTTTATTGGCATGATGATGATTCAGGGGACGAATATTTCCATGAATCTGATAGATCCAGATCTAGATCTAGCTCTGATAGTGAAGAAACGGACTCAGATCAAACCAATGGTGATCGTGTTGATGATTGGGGGGGATAGAACTAGATAAAATTCTAATGTGAAATGAAGAAGTGGGCGTTGCTCAGATAATTCAGATTGGGTTTGGGAGGTGTTAGATGGGGATGAATCCATAAATCCTTGAGATTGGATCATGGTCTTTGATGCTAGTCAAACAGGTATAAAGAACATTACCTTAGACTTTGACCAAGATCTAGATCTAGATTTTTTTCTTTTTACATTGTTACATTACAACAACTAGATCTAAATAAGTGAAAAAAAATAAAAGCAAAACCAGTGTACTTTTTTTTATTTCAAGTTTATTCATTCATCTATCCTTTTCTACCATATAAAACAACATTGGTCACCTTCATTACAATAGGAATGACATTCTACATCAGGCAATACAAAAGTTTTGCATATTCATGAGATTTCCAAGATGGCCGCCTCTGTCACATGTCCTAACTTGCATATCTAATTTTTTGAATATGTAGCTTGTCCATCCATCTGGCCATCCTAAAAGTTTCATTGATTTATCTCTCCCAGTGTTACAAAGTTATGATTTTTTAACTGAAACTCCACAGATTTCCTGAAATTTTCCCAAACTGCTTAGCACAGGGGATTACATAAGAGGCGTAGGGCTCAGCGGGTTAAGAGTTAAATGTTAGTTCAAGTGGTAATACAAGTGATCCAGTTAAAAAGGAAGAAGAAGAAGAAGAAGAAGACGTCTCTAGCAATAGATATATTCTAATATATTTAACAATATTTACTTATTATTATTGAACTTTGAAGCTTCAGAATTGAAAATCCCAAGATACTGAAAAATGAACACTGCAAATTGCATATCATTTAAACATCACCTCCCCCACACATCACACATACACACATCCTTTCCGCTACCCAAAATGTATATTTTTCTAACCACAAAACACGATAATCAAGCAAAGTAGCATATTTGTGATTTGGAGACTGGGAGTGTTTAAATTTTTTTGGGGTGAAGGAGAGGGAACAAGCAAGGGCGAAAGTGAGTGCGACTCAGTGAAGAGTTGTGTTCCTCGTGAAAATATTTCGTGTTATGATGAATTTAATTCGGACAACTGGGGACAAACCATTTTTAGTCAGTTAGTTACCTGGTACAGTGGTTTACGCATAAGAGCCTGCCACATAAGTGCCCGCTTCGCCTACAGCCCGCAATTTGTTTGTAATGGAATTTTTATTATATATTTTCAGTCTCTAAGTGCCCGCTGTCCTGTTAAAAAAGTGCCTAAGTGCCCGCTCATGGGACATAAAATAGCAACAAAATTGTGTCAAAAAAGCATTCCAATCCTGAAAATAAGTTAATTACTTGCCGTGCCGTTCCTATCATTGTTAGAGCATGCGATAGGGCAATAAAAGTATGCTACTGCCCAATAAGTGACTGGTGACATGACTTGTCCAGCGGATAAAATCAAAAGCAAAGAAGGTCAGACACGGGGATGTGCAAACTCTGGCAGACCACAGCTTACTCGGCCCATCCACTATCCAGTCACTGGTGGGGAGAAGCAGTCGCATCAAAAGAGCAGACACTTCTAGCCTTGAAGGTATCAAGAGATGGCTAAGGCCATGTGGCCAAATACATTTGCGACCCTGTGGACATGATGGAAGGCAGTTGCGCAATCGGACTGCGAGCACTCGACAACCATGCATTGTTAAGCGACTATGTGGGTTGCTACTGTTGTGTGAGTGAGAGGGGTGGGGGTTGGTGGTAGGAGGGTGTTGGATTCGCCAAGTAAATTAATTGTGTTCCCATTTGCGTGGAAAGATTGATAGGCTATGAACGAAGTGAGTTTACTGATTGGCGATTGGTCATTTTTCCCACTGCTTCGGACAATTGATAGGCTGAACATAGCCCCCAAAATAAAACTTTGTCTAAGTGCCCACTCTCTCTAGGTGCCCGTTTTAGTTGTCACCCAACCAATGGGCACTTAGGCGTAGATCACTGTACTCACGGGAGAAGGGTGTAGTCGTGGATAGAAAGGGATAGATCTATAGTCCTCAAGGAATGTTCAGAGAGTGTGTGATAGCTTACTGTATAATAGAATTGTAGATAAGTGACAGGGATTGTATTAAGGAATTTCGGCAATACCGCAAAGTGAGGCGAGGCGACCGGAGCACAGGGGAGGGTAGTTTTCAGCAGTTACTGGTGAGGTGAGTAATAAATCATTACTGTAAACAAGCTATTCCGGCATT